>JAGKRY010000034.1:0-140360 GCA_020002325.1 Chrysosphaeria jannelii | reverse complement strand
GACCGCGCCTCTTGTTCGTCCAATGGGTCAAGGATGGCTTTTCTGAAGGTGGCATTGACGACCATTTCAGGGGGAAGCTCGTTCACGAGGCGAAGTCTATCCATGACACGACCAATGATGTTTTCGTGTATGGACGGGAAGTCTGTCCATGGAAGAATTAGACGTGTCCTCAGCTTTCCCGTGACTGCTGCTTCTTTGAAAAACAGCCTGCTGCTGTTGCGCCTTGAACCAGAGCTAAATCGCTCCGTGGTGGAGGTATTCAATACAAATACTCTTTCTATCTGCGCAGGATAGAGAATGGGATTGCGGTCACGGCATGGCAAGAGCTCCACGCTTTGTTCTTCGACTTTTCTTTTCAATTCAGAAATATCCTCTTTCATTGCGGATTTCTCTCTTTTCAATTCAGAAATCTCCTCTTCTTGTGCCAATTTTTTTCCTTGGTAGTATCGTTTTCCACTTCACCAAGTGAGTGATAAAAGTGCTACTTCTGTTCGGAACTTCACTTAGTGTACAAAGCATTTCCTCCGTGAACTGCGACAAAGTAGGCATATTTCTAGTAGAATCAAAGAAATTCAGATCTCTAGACATTGTTGTATAAGACAAAATTTTGTGTTTGTTTTTTAAAAGTTTGTCCAAACGCGAACGTTTGCAAAGATGGAACGCAAATAAAGTGACGTCATGACAGTCAGTCCTCGACAGCATTGGCTAATGGATTATACTGATCTACTGGTATGCAAAAGCAATAGCGTTTGAGAGGAAGGGATGGGACAGGTGAAGGGTAGGGTCAGTCGAAGAGGGGACGGTAGAGGTTGGCCGTCCATGACTCCATGCCATGCAAGAAAGGTGACGCCTGTCACTGGAAATGGCTAGATGAGTTGAAGAAAAGCTCTCTAATGTCATGAGAGGTTGTAAAAGAAAGGGCTCGAGTCACAGACATGGGTAGGTGGGGAGTGGCCGACTTGCGCCCAACCGCCACTCTGGACATTGCTCAGAGGCCTCACCACCACGAACTCTTGGAGGCCACTGCCGCCAAGCGTCCATACCCTTTGAGGGCGGCCGTCGTTGGGGTCTCCGTTGCCTCGTCCTGGCTAGAGAAGTTTGAGAATGTGTATGTAGAAAGTAATTTTTTTTGGTGGGAGCAGCACAGGATGGTACTCGGGGCCCACTTTCTTCAAACACACGGCACACAAGATGGGTGTTTCTGGTTCCAGTCCATTCCATAGCACCTATATGCCATAAGCTGCAAGGCATGTATGTATGCAGAGATGCTTTCCAATTTTACATTTCAAGCAAGCCTATTGGTATCTATAGCCTTGCCACCAACCACATTTTAGCCTCCATTCGCCGATGCACTGAGGTATAAACCATACGTACACACAGAAACCAGAGTTACAGAAAGGAAGCAAATATATTACTTGAAAGAAGAAGAAAGGAAAAATAAGAGAAAGTGTAGCATGATCCCCTTAAGTATAATACAACCATCGTACCTTCCCATAATATAAAATAATCTTAATGGAAAGAACCTTTCCTTGGGCACCTGCCACATACTTGATATGTACTTGGCGCAGGCGTGGACATAGACCACTAGATAGGTAGGTATGTAATGACTACCGGTCATTACTGCCTCAATGCGGGCTCGTGTCTACTAGCTCTACCATGATATCTACTCAGTCTTTGGGAAGAATGTAGCATGCTGGATGTCTTCGCACTACCAGCAAATCTAATTTTGAGGTCATAGCTTGAGGCGTCTAGATCACCCAGAGGGACGATAATCTTGGCTAGCACTGCAAAAGACCAGTGGACATTTGCCATAAAAACCCTTGGGGGTCGGAGCTTCACTAGGGGTCTTTATGCCTTCATTCCCTGTGGTAAAGAATTTCGCCACCACGAAAGCAAAAGGCGTTGCACCATGCATGTTGGCTTTTGTGATTGCGAACGTCGCCGATGTGATCTTTTGCGAAAAGAGTGCAGGCCCTTTACCATCTTTGCACTTCAAAGAAGGTATGTATTGCTGTCGACTGGTAGTTTCTAGAAATCCTCAAAGCAATACTCGTCAAATACTTGACACGAAATAAGCTGACGTCGCATCTAAATTTGTTATTGGCGTTAATGATATAAAGTGCAAAATGGGGCCTTGAAAAAAACGACTTCATCTAAGATAAACAGCCTCTACAGCTCTTCTATAGCCTGTAACTCTACTACACTGTCCAAACCAAAGCTACTAGAATCGCCAGCATACTCGATTGCGGTTATATCACCTTGCTTCACAGAGAATCGCCCGTATCTTAGCATCGTAGTGGATTCGATGTTTATGAGGAGCATCATTTCTCCTCTTTGGCATATTAAAGAGGTAAGCGCGGTTATTAGCCGCAAGCAACATCCTGAGGCTGTTCGGCGCCATCTAAAAGTGACAGTCAAGTTGGGGGGAGGAAACTAAGCCTCGGTGTCTATGGAAGGTTGAGAGATATGATTCGTGTGCCCGCTTTCGAAATCTCTTCTTCTTGCTCTTGCTCACCGCTTCGGTGAACCCGTCGTTCGCAGGAGGGGCGTTGGCCTCTTTTGTAGCTTCCTCTACTGGTGCCATGTTCTCATCTTCAGTGTATTCGTTTGGCGCCGACCCCAATGTCGATACAACCTCTATCAATGCATCGTCCGGTTCTTGGACTTGAGGACCGTAGTGAGATATGATTTTGGAAGAACCTTGCCCCACCACGGCGCCCAAGGCGCGTAGGGTTTCAAGAGCGCATTCGTCATGCTCAAGCTTCACACAGTAACGGTTGGTGAGTTGCTTTATCAAGAAAAAGATGATATGGAGGGAATCCCCCGTATGCTGATCCGTAGTTCGCTCATCGGAAGAGAAGGATATCCAGGCTATGACCACCGCCCAAAGGGTATAGGGAGCTTGGAGGCAATGACCTCCAAGAATGCGTGCTATGGGGACCCTGGAAAGTGTCCAGAGCGTCGGTCGGGGGGCACAAAAGCACCTGAGGATGTGCCTACCGCAAGAGGAGCTGGTTAGAGAGCAATTGGTGGCCTTTTGATAGTTCTCGGCGAGTGTCGACAAGGTGTGTAAATTTATTCGTAGTCCTGCTCCAGACGATATTCTGTTGCCGTAGCTATCGAACTGATACAACATTCACAATATAAACAAGTTTCGGAATATAGTCGTTAAGGCTTGCCCCAGAGTGTTCCCCGTTGGTAATTTCTTATTAGCCGCGATCGCTGCTATAAGGCTCTGTGCATAATCCAAGGTATCACTGCCGACATGGGGCTAGAACCGAGTGATGCTGGTGGACAGCTTGTCCAAAAAACTAGTAGTTTCTGTGACAAACGAGCAAAGATGCCTTCGACCTTCTCAGTATGGTACTGACTAAGTTCGTGACTGGTCAGTCGAAGGTTGTTGCAGATTTGCATGACCTTTTCTTCAAAGAAAGATCCACACCGACTCCCACCTGAACCGTTTTCTCAAACCATGTGATAGCCGACAGTCTTCTTTGGCAGAAAGTTTCTGTTACAGAGTCATAGGACTTGATTGTGGCCAAGTTTTTGAGTACAATACCTCTTCTCTGGAGTCATACTCCGATCTTGCGACAATCTCTTCAGTTTGATATGTGTGTAGCCGACGTTGGATTGCTTCATCTGACTCGCGGTGTGGCTGGACTGTCACCGGGGTAGGGTTGACAAAAATTGCTGACTGCCTGGAAATTGGACGACTGATAAGTCTAGTGATTTCCTGTAGTCTTGCTTCGAAGGACGGGACATTTTCTTGTAGAAGATAGTTTAAATAAGGCTTTCTATTTTGAATAAAGCTTCTAAACTGTCTATACAAGACAGAGAAAGTACGAAAACCAGACAGATAAGCCACACCTCTAGCTAAGAAGCCGGCGTGGTAAACTCTGGGAGATTCTCTATTGGGTATTACATTTTGAAAATAAAGAATAGCGGAAGTGTGGCATCATATGATATATTTAGGCAGTCACGAGAGCGTGCCAAAAGTATCTCCATGGAGGATATTCTTCAGAAGCGCAGGTAGTAGCATTTAGACAGTCCTGAATAAATCATTTTCTTGTCTTGATACCTATTGCTAAAGGGTGCTTTATAACCATCACGTGACGTTCTGGCAGACCAGAAAGGTACTGGTGCGAGTTGAGAAAAGAAAAAAAGGATGGAGACTATGAAGATTGATGTTACACGGGCAGGTGAGCTTGCAGCGAACCTGTCACGCGTTATGGCGTCGGTGGCGGCAGCTGCCGAGAAGAAGAACGCAGGACGAGGGGTGAGGATTGTGGCTGTGAGCAAATTGAAGCCTGCGAATGACATTTTGGCGCTACATTGGCCCAAGGGACAGGCATCGGGAGGGTTGGGGCAGGTCCATTTTGGCGAGAACTATGCGCAGGAGGTGCGGGACAAGGCGGCGATGCTGCCGGAGACGATTCGGTGGCATTTTATTGGGGGGTTACAAGAGAGTGCGTGCAAGATCATTGCCAAAATACCAAATATGTGGAGTGTTTCGAGCGTGGACTCGATTCGCAAGGCGCACGTCCTGGAGACGGCCCGCAAAGGATTTGTCGAAAAGATGGACAAGGACGGCGTTGCCGTGGGCCGCATTCGCGTGCATGTCCAAGTGAATACGTCGGGTGAGGCGAACAAGTCTGGATGCATGCCTGGTGACGACACTGTGCAGCTATGCCGTCATATTGTTACGTCGTGTCCGCATCTTGAGTTTGTCGGTCTCATGACCATTGGCGCCATAGCCCGGAGCCAAGCCGTCGCCGATGGCAGCGAGAACCCCGACTTTGCTGCCCTTTGCCAGCAGCGTGACCTAGTCGAGGCAGAGCTTCAGTTGGAAGCGCTCGAGCTGAGCATGGGCATGAGCAGCGACTATGAGAGTGCCATTGCTTCTGGCAGTAGTGAGGTGCGTATCGGCAGTACGATTTTCGGGGAGCGACCTGCCAGAGCAGAAGCAAAGCTTGCTCTATAGCCTTTTTCTTTATTTTTTTCATTCTTTAATAAATTTGAGAGAGAATGCAAGTTCACCGCTTCACGATGCATAGCTAGCGCATCGTTTCTATGTGTCGGTGAAGCATCCCACCCGTTCATAGGGTGCAGTGCTTCCTTTTTTTAGTATTCTTCTATTCTTCTGGCATGATGTCAGGATGCATCTTCTTGTCATCTTTCACAAAAGACATTTCGAAAGAATGCAAGGTATTACTGTAATGTGGCTGGACCTTACTAACACATTTCATGTAAGAATAAAAAAGATTGTCCTTGCTGCTTCTGAAACGACACTCTTCCTTCTCAGCTTCTGAGGCCATATCCTTCTTCTTGGCTCCTGTACTGGAAATACATACTACATCTGCAGACGGAATTGACAACGTATGCCCGAATGGATGCACCCCAAAAAAAAGTGTAAAGGGGGTTGCCCCAACATGGCCGACTTTTTGGGGGGTGTAATAGTTCATCCTTCGAAAAAAACGTCATCTGCTGAACCTTCGTGGTAAGGTTTTCCTGGTCTTCCGTTTTTCAAGAAAGACGACCTCATCTTGGAACACATTTTCCCTCTATGTTTGCAATAAACGGAAAAGGAGGAGGAAGCATGATATTACACCTTTGAAAAAGAGAAAAAAACACTGCTACGCGGCGCCTGAAAAAGGAAAAGTCTATGTAGTACTCGTTGCGCGCTTGCTTCGGGATACTTTATCAGTGTACCTCGAGTTCGTTGGGATCGGCCCGGCGGCACGGGTCATCGATTTGCAACGGTCTCTCGCAAGCCCGAAATGAGCACTCTCCCACCCAAAAAATTGTCTGTCAAACACAAGGCAGTCACTCCTCTAGGGAGATGAAAAAGTTCTTCTTTTGAGACCTTTTTCTTGGCCGTGCTTTTGACGATTCCTCTTTGTATTGACGGTCCTGCATTGAAGGAAAGAGAGGGAGAAGAAAGAAGAGCGTGATGCATGGAAGAAGTGGAGACCTGGTCAAGTGACCCCCATCTAGCAAAAAAAAATTAATAAAAATAAACATCTTAAGATGAGTGATGAAAAATGGAAATAAATTCTCGTTTTGTTTAGAATAGGAAAAAGAGCAGGAAATAACAAGGTTGACAACTCCAATCAAATCAAAAACCCGCGTCTCGGCTGAGAAGCCGCTCACGTTCAATGGTAAGTGAGGATACAACCCTTTTTTTAGATAACGTCCCTTCATCTTGACATGAATGTCAAAATTTTACTTTCTATTGTGATTTTTGCCCAAACCCCCAAACGCAAAGCAATCAGGTAAGACTAGGCAGGATTTCTTCCAAGGAAAAAAAAGTACATATGAACAAGGGTTCATCATGGGAATTTGAAAATGCCGAGTCATTGCCATTTTATTTTATTTTTTCTCTACCCCTCGCCATGACAAGAAGCGATGGATGAAATTAAGATTCAACATGTTTGAACTAGCCAAAAAAAACATAAATACGGTGCTCATTTGACGTTTTGATATTCTGTCAGAAATTATTAATGGAAAAAGGGACAAGAAAAAGAGACCAGCTGACTGAAACGTCTGTGCCAAGAGCTTCGGATGCTTTAAACAGCAACGGGCCGCTTTTATGGAGAAACGTCCTTCCCTCATCGAGATGGCGTCTGGGATGACATGCCACTAAAAAGGACTAGTTTCAAGTTTTATTTGCTCAAATAGGCCAAAGGACAGGCTATTTTTTTAGTGCAATAGGACACCTCCAACGGCATTGCAAATGTAAAAAAAATACCGCCAGTGGTCTGTGAAAAATAAAATAAAATAACATAATATGTAACTGCCGATATGTATGAAGAGCCATTGAACTCCGTTCGCACGGATATAAAAAAGGGAAAGAATAGGAAAAAAGCAGCATTGCCAATGCGTCCTTCTCCGATCGAAAAGAAAGGAAAAAATGCGTCTGTGCTGACAATGATTCCTTCCACCGTGACAAATGGTACATTTTACTAGACATTGCTTATCCAAAAATAAAATAAAATGACATGTGACACTGAAAAGGGAGAATGGTTGCAGAAGTAATCCTGTTATGGGATAAGAAAAAAAACAAAAAAAAAGAGGTGCAGGCAGGTAGTATGCAGGCATGTAACGTCAGACATTCCGACTGGCATTTCTAGATGGATACCTCGTTCTCGGTTTTCTTGTCGACACGTACTGGGGTTTTGGGTTTTTGGAAGATGATGGTGATACGCTGGTCTCATTATAATTTTACGAAGAGGTGATGTGTAACTCGCTCGACATGATTTGGCAGTGTACAGACGCAACCCACCAATGGGGTTTTGTACGCATTATAGACATGGCTCACCATGCAACTCGATTTTTTTTATTCTAATTTTTTTTGGGAAGGGTGATTTTCATTTTGATCAAGATCTACCATGATTTCTTTTACGTCTGCTCGGTACAGGCAATGGCTTTCCCCTTTGGAGAGACTCTCTTGTCTCTCGCTCCCCTCTGCCCTCGTATTTATATTTTCTTTTCAAAAAAATAACAAGCTGCTGAAACAAGTGACTGGGTCTTGCATAGCTTCTTACAGTATGCATAATTCTTTTTGCTTTACCATGCAAGCTGAATAGCAATCTTGTATGGAGATGTACAATCCAACCATTTCCAAAACATGTTTTTGCCCTCCTTATGTACCTCCTTATTTTCTTTTCTTTTTTACCTCTCCCAGCCCCAAGAGAAGGGGAAGGGGGGAAGAAAAAAGGGAAAGAGGATAAGAGAGAAAGAGAAGGCTTGGCAGAAGGGGTCGGGATCCAGAGGGTCGGAGAGCATGTGGGTACGCGGTAGACGGACTCATTTCTTTCCGATTGTCCACAATCGCTTCTGGATTTTTTATTTTTTTTGGTTGAAAGAAACTCCCATTGGCATGTAGCCTTTCGAGACACGCCATCCCGGTTGGACAGCATTCGGTAGAATCCGTGCTATCTAGGCCAGTCACAAAGGGAATGATGGTTATACAGAATGCAATAGGTGATTGGATAAGAAAGAAAAAAAAAGCTGGAATATGCATGCCATTTGGCTTCACGTATTTGATTGGATTGTCCTACATACACTCCCCCCTCCAAAAAAAGCTCCTAGCCGTACATTACATCTTTTACGAGTCACATCTCGTCAATGCAAAGTGAAGAATTATTTATTTCCTTCACGAAGCACGGATGGCGAGATACATATTAAAAAAGCACCACTGGGCTTTCTTTACAGTGGGTCACCATCATGACATCACGTCCCGTTCGGATCATCACGTGACACGGCATTTATATGTAAGAAAAAAGGGATTTTTGAGGGTTGAGGAGAAGGAGAGCGAGTCTTGGAAGCATAGTGGTACGAATGCGTGGGAAATGTGGCAGACGGTACATTCATTGGTGGAAATGCCCGTGAGAATCCAAGTCAACCAAAGCACTCAACCGCATATCTGGGCACATCAAATCTCGATGCATCTCTCAAACCTGTCGTATCACTTTCACCTGTCCTACGGTGGCTTTTTTTACACCTTTTTTTCTAGAAGTCTTATTCTGATCAAACATGGGTACTCTCACTTTAAGTGCCGACAAAAAAATAAAAATGTAAAAAAACAGCCCGGCTTTCATATATGTATGTATTAATATATTTTTAACCGCAATCATGAAGCATTTCAAATCACATTTCCATCATCTTAAACGAGCTGCCCCCTCAGGGAAAGGTATCTCGGCAATTGCAAGAGCCTTTTTTTTATTTACTTTTTTTTGATAAAAAAATCTATTTTGGAAGAATAAAAAAAAAGAAAAAAAGAAAAGGGCATCCCCCCCTACACTCTTTTCTCCCTAGCATATCCAAGTCGTTCCTGTCCTGTCCCCCGACGCCGCAAGCTCCTTTCCTTTTTCTTTTTTTGTCATGGTCGCGACCGCGCGCAAAAAAAAAAGAAAAGAAAAAGAAAAAAGAAACCAAACGTAAAATCCAGAGGGTACGATTGTACACTGTCAAAAAAAAAAGCATTTCCCCCTTATTTTTTTTCTGTTGTATTTTTTTGGCATAAAGGCTTTTTTGTTATTTGCTTCTTTTGGCCCTTGTTTACGCACTGCCGCTGTTCCCAGCTTGCTGTTTACCCCTTGTCACTATGGCAGGTCGGTTTTTTTTTTTTCTTTTCGAAGTTTTTTTTTCATTTTTTTTTTCTTTCCCTGGTTTTGCTCCTAAAAGCTCCATCATGGTTTTGGTATATTTCAAGACGTCCATCCCCTTCGTTTTCAAAAAAAAATCATCCTTCATCTTTTCTTTCATCCATTACAAGTGAAAGAACACTATCATTTGCCCCAAAGAAGAGCTTACCTCTTTATTTTCTTCGTTGAATTTATACATATCTCTCTTAAGGAATTCTCTCCCGCCTAAACAATCTCTTCCCCCCAAAAATTGTACGTGTGTTCCGCCTTGTCAATGACGACAAAAAACCTTCTCATAGAAAGCGGCTTGCTAATCTCCAGAACAATGGTTGAAGCAGTGTCAAATTGCAATTACGGCCGTGGTGCGTACGATATCACTGGCGTTCCCAAGCCCCCACCACCACAGGATAATTAAGATGACTCCTCCTCCTTCGGACGTCTCTTCTTTTATCTTCCTCTTTCATAATGTTCCACAGGCACAGGCGTCTTACCCTAATTGCCAATGACTTTTTTTATCCGAGAACGGCTCCTTTCTGACAACATGGGACGTTCTATGCTTGATTTTTCACGATGACGACTTTGCGCCTGTGGCTCGATTCTTTTGCCTTGATTGCATCTTTACTAGGGCGTTTGGTGGCGTTTATTTTGCATAGTGCTCATTACTGCTTCTTTTTTTGTCTTGTTCTAGCAGAGGAAAAAAGGATGGCCGTGAGCAGCGGTCTTTCTTTCTAGCATTATTTCGGCGTTTTCTACTCGATTGTGTTTCCTCATGGGCAAAAAGGAGGATGGGGGCTTCAAATGAACTTTTGGGTTTTTTTTCCAATTTGGGACTGTATGGTTTGGATATTGCATAGCAAAATGGTTGGATTGGGGAAGAATGTATTACTAGGACACTATTTGTTTGTTTTGTTTTTGTTGGCCGTATTGTAGATGTTCACATCACTTTAATACTATCATGTTCTCTTACAAATCTTTTTCCTTATTGGGCATACATCACGGGTGCTCGCCTCGCTCAAGATCTACACTTTCTTTGTCTCGCCCGTTCTTCCATCTATGGATGGTCGGCATGACGGAAAAATAAAGGACTATCCGGATGGGCTCACATGGATGAGCTTTCCTTTGATTCGATAGCTCTACGAAGTATGTATGGACCATTGTGTCATGGCGATGGCTATTTCTGATGCATCTATTTTCTTTTCTACCTTGCGCAGCGCTCTGTTTCCCAATGTGACGATTGACCGATCGGCTACAGAGGTGGACAAATTTCTTGGCTCCTTTTATTTGTCATGGTTTCATAGGTTCACAGGGTAAGAATTTATATATAAGATACTGGAATGTGCACTATTACGACATGGGAGGGTCATTCTGTTCCATGCAAGATAAAAAAAATCAAGAAAATGAAACTTGATGGGCACCTTGGTTCGCAAAACCATCAACCAACGTACCAAAAAACCCAACACTCACAAAAAAGGATCATGGTCTGGTACCGAATGTCTCAGTTGAGAACTTACCCAAGAAACCTCAAAAAAGACGATCCATGAGTGAGAAATGGAGGGTTCCCAAATTCCGTTCGTGCATTGCTCCGTGCGGAAATGCCAAATGCTACCAGAAAAAAATTGGTATTGCTGATCTCTTACCCTCATTTTCCGTTCTCTTTACAATCCTTTTTTTTCACATCAAAACGTACATGGCCGGTCTTTGAAAAAAAGAGCTGCCTTTCGTGGTCAAAATGGCAAAAAAAAAACAAAGAAAAGAAAGCTGGTGAAAGTAGAAAAAAATTGGATTGGATGTTTTGCCAAAGTGCTTGCGTTGAGTGGGACCAAAGGGCCCCACTGTTTTGTTCGAAGCTTGGTTAGTGCAAGTTTTTGATTGGTGGAGACAGCTAGCGTCACGGGAAAATCGTCGGGAACGCCCCTCAGCTCCCGGTACCTGGGATAAAACATCGATTGAGGTGCTGCAAGGGAGAAAATAAAAATGCTGATAATGGCGTCATGGTATTGCAAAGGAATGTCTCCTTTTATTGGGGCCTCTCATTCGCATTCGTCGTTTTGCTTTTTTCTGACAGGCATTGACTCGTTTTACGCTTGCTTTTGCCACCAACTTGTGCACCCAAAACACCACCCAGCCTTTCCTTCCCTTGTGGTGATCTCTCTTTGCATAATGTATTGGCTACAACAAAAAAGTATGATTGGCCAGGCCTTGTCCTCTTTTTGAATACGTACCCACTGCAGCTAGCCATTCTCATGGATGCTTTCTCTTGTGAGAAGCGTGAGAGCTGTGTACATACGTGCAAAAAGGAATCGTGAAGAAAAAAAAATAAAGAACATGTTTGATCTCCCTCCGTGTACGATTCAAAATGATCTGAAGCGAGATTCTCTTGAGTCTGTTTTCTTTTTTCATTCTTTCTTTTTCGTTGTTGGTTTTTTTGATTAAAGTGATTTCCCTCCTTGCATAAAACATTGAAACATATGAGACGTGGGGCTATACGACTACATGTTGGGATGATTGCTTCTTTCCCTACCTGGACAAAATATGGTCATGATGGTTTCATGCGAGAAGTGACGGTGATTGGCAGAGGCCGTGCATCAAGCTGATGTAGTTTTTCACGAAAGTTGCATCGACTACGACCCCCAAAAGAAATCATCCCACCAAGTTTCATTCATGCAGGGAGCTCTTGTTGGATGGGCGTCTGCCATGACTCCAGCCACTCCGTGTGGCGGCGCACTGGACGAGTCCATGCATGCTGATATAAGCCATATGAATAAGCAAATGTACTATGTGATGTACCACACACATGTCATCATCGTCGGCTGCACAGAACAACGGACAATGTCGATTATCAAGCAGCACACGGAAGCCACGCTGACAGATGCGTGGCGGACGATCAACATCGATGCCCTAGAAGAGGACAGCTCGCTTAACTTTGACCTGTCGACGCTGCGGCCGCCTGTGGCCAGTCTTTCGGATGCTGATGTGCGTGCATTGGCGGCACAGGTGCACCAGAGTCTCCGTGAGGGGAAGCATGAGGAGGCGCTGGTCCTTTGCCTGCAGACGCCCGTGTATGAGGGGACGGAGTCTGCCAAGATGGCGGCGTTGAAGAACGTGGTGGAAGTGCTACAGTCCATCAAGGCAAGCGAAATGGAGTCGATGCTGCGGCGCGTCTATGCCCTGCCGGACGGCGGCGAGCTGCTGGACGTGCTGATGAAATACTTGTATGTGCTAGGAGAGTTTCTGGACAGGACTGGCGGCTAATGGCTAGGAACAAGGGCATGTCGGCGTCGGCTGGAGGCGTGATGAGCGTGCTTCTGAGCTGGCATGAGAATGTCATTCATGTTGCGGGTCTTGGGTCTGTGCTGCGCACCATGACGGACCGTCGTCGGGTATAGACTACAATTTCTTAATCTATTTATTTCGTCTTTTTTTCTAAAACCTCTTTGAGACTGATTTGGCCACTGCCACGAGGCAGTGGCTTTGGCTCTTTGGCGGAAGGGTGCCACCCGATCATGTAAATGATGCGAAACGTGGCCGGAATGGTGCCGTCCTCGTTTCCGTGCAGTTCTCTATAAATGGCATCGCTCGCCAGCAGCACGTCCCTCTGGATGCCTCCCATTTCACGACCCATGATGGCGCTGCTCTCGCCCATGGCCTGCAGGTCCCGCATAAGGGCAAATGTGTCTGGGTAGTCGATGATAATGTCATCGACGTCCACTGTCAGCATAGTAAACCCTGCCTTTTGTAGCAGACCCCCGACATCACGGACATCTGCCAACGGCGATACATGCGGCGACATTCCGCCCCTGCGCTCCTGCTCTGCCAGCTGCAACGACGTCCGCAGCTCAAAGAGCGTGTCACCGCCGAGCATGGCGCCCAGGAACGGCGCATCCGGCTTTAGAACACGCGCAATCTGCATGAGTGCCCCCGGCAGGTCATTCGTCCAGTGCAGAGAAAGATTACTCAGCACGACGTCAAAGGACTCGGGGGCGAAGATGCTCTCCGACTCGGAAGGAGCGTCTGCGGTCGTGGCTGCCGCGCCGTTGCCTTCCTCTTCGAGAAGGCTCATCACGTGGCGTGTCATGTGGATGTCGTTGTTGAAGGGGAGGTCGGCATCGCGGTAGAGGAGGTTCCGCGAGGACTCGGCGGCGACCAAGTGGCCGATGCGGGTTACAAGTGGCGGCGTGCCGGGAACGGCCGGGTCAGGGTCGGGTTGGACAAGGGCACGTGCCACATTGCAAGAGTGGGCCCCAAAGTCAAGTGCTCGAGGGAAGGAGCGCTTGATGTCGACAAGGCGTTCGCAAAGCCGGGCGGCGACTTCGTCCTTGAGATAGTCTGCTTGTCGGCTGGAGGCAACGTCCAAGGCGGCGCGCTCTTTTTGGAGCCATTTTGTGCGTTTATTGAAGACGCCAAAGACAGCGTGGCTGCCGGATGGCGAGGCAAAGCTACGACAGAGACGGGTCCGTGGCGACGGGTGGTGGCCAAGCAGATGCCGTCGCGGGGCCTGGGCGAGACGGACTGGCATCGTTCCAACTTCCAACTTGCGACATGGAGACCCACTAAAAAGCTGGTGGGTGGGCTATGCATTGCGTGCATAGCATATCTTGTCTGCAAGCGGCTTAGCGGACTCCGCACGTATGTGCAGGTACGGCCGCGAGTACATTGCACATGTTGGACTGTCGCAGAGAAGGAAGACCCAGGGGCTCCACTCGACTCTCTGACGAACAACGCTGGTGGTTCTTGGGCGTGACGGGCCGTGTCTCTGTGGTGCCCTTTTTGGATTTATTTGATTGTTTCGGCGGCGGCACGGGCTATTTGCGCGCAAACGACGCAACATGTCGACGTCGACGGGGGGCTTCTTGGGCCGTTCGAGCGCGAGCAATGCGAACATGCGTGGTCTGGTGCAGTTCATAGCTGACCTGCGCAATGCAAGGGCGCGAGAGCTCGAGGAAAAGCGGATCAACAAGGAGCTCGCCAACATCCGCCAAAAGTTTCGAGGTATGCGCTGCAGCTGAGCTCTTGAAGGGGGGGCATGGACTCTGACGGAAACAGACGGCAACCTGAGTGGCTACCACAAGAAGAAATATGTCTGCAAGGTAGGTGCGGGCAGCTGAGACGCGTGTGCTGATGGACGAGCTTCTCTATATTTATATTCTTGGGTGGAACGTGGACTTTGGCCATCTCGAGGCGGTCAATTTGATTTCGGCAGCAAAGTACTCGGAAAAGCAGATTGGCTACCTGGCCATGACGCTCTTTCTGCACGAGAAGCACGAGCTTCTTCATCTCGTCGTGAATAGTATTCGCAAGGATTTGGTGGACCACAACGAGCTCTTCAACTGCCTAGCCCTGCACGCCATTGCCAACGTGGGCAGCCGTGAAATGGCAGAAGCCCTGAGCGAAGAGGTCTACCGGCTGCTCATTTCGCCCGTGTCCAAGTCGTTTGTCAAGAAAAAGGCAGCCCTCACGCTACTGCGTCTGTACCGCAAATCGCCGCTGATCATGCAGGCCCAGTGGACCGAGCGCATCATCTCCCTCATGGACGACATGGACCTTGGCGTGGCCCTGTCGGTGACGTCGCTTGTGCTGTCGCTGTCACAGGACAATCCAGAGCAGTTTTCCGGCGCATATAACAAGGCGGCCGGCCGTCTGAAGCGGATTGTCATTGACGGCGAGTACACGGCGGACTACTTGTACTACAAAGTGCCCTGTCCGTGGCTGCAGGTCAAGCTGCTGCGCATTCTGCAAAACTTCCCGCCGTCCGACGATAATGTTGTGCGTGACTTGGTCCGGTGGTCGTTGCAGAGCATTCTGACAGCCGGCATGGAGGCCCACAAGAACGTGCAGCAAAACAATGCCCAAAATGCCGTTCTCTTCGAGGCCATCAACCTGATTATCCATCTCGACACAGAGCATGCCTTGATGGAGCAGATTTCGAGCCGTCTTGGCGTATTCATCCAGTCACGCGAGACAAACGTGCGGTATCTCGGTCTCGACGCCATGACGCACCTGGCCGCTAGAGCAGACACGCTGGACCCCATCAAGCAGCACCAGGGCATCATTGTTTCCTCGCTGCGTGACCGTGACATCAGCGTGCGACGAAAGGGCCTCGACCTGCTGTATAGCATGTGCGACTCGCAGAACGCACAGGAGGTTGTGGGCGAGCTGCTGCGGTACTTGAGCAGTGCTGATTTTGCGATTCGCGAGGAAATGGTGCTCAAGATTGCTATTTTGACGGAAAAGTATGCAACGGATGTGCAATGGTACGTTGACATTACCCTGCGTCTTATTGGCATGGCGGGCGACCATGTGAGCGATGAGGTTTGGCAGCGGGTGATTCAGATTGTCACGAACAACGAGGAGCTCCAAGTGTATGCAGCTAAGAACTTGCTCAACTGCCTCAAGCAGGACCAGTGCCATGAGACGCTGGTCCGAATTGGCTCGTATATTCTGGGCGAGTTTGGCCATTTGATTGCAGAGGAAGCAGGCTGCAGCCCCATTGAGCAGTTTATTGCGCTGCAAAACAAGCTGTCCATGTGCTCCTCCAGCACAAAGGGTATGATCCTATCGTGTTTTGTCAAGTTTGTCAATCTCTTCCCAGAGATCAAGCCGCAGCTCGTCCAGATCTTCCAAGTGTTTAGCCACACGCTGGACCCTGAGCTGCAGCAGCGGGCGTGCGAGTATTTGGCGCTTGTGAACATGCCGACGGATGATTTGCTACGCACAGTCCTGGACGAGATGCCCCCCTTTCCTGAGCGGCAGTCCGCTCTTATCTCGCGTCTCCACCTAAAGCATGCGTACACGGGCGACAAGCGCACCTGGGTTGTTGGCGGTAAGGACGCCAATACCGAGGGGGGCGAGCTGAGTCTGATCAAGAAGACGGCCCCAGAGGCGGCATTGACGAGAGCAGCGAACCAGTCACCGAGTAAGGCATCGAGTGACCTGGCGGGCCTGGATGTGCTTGCAAAGGCAGCGCCGCCAGACGTGTTTTCGCGGCTTACGCATGGATGGGAGCGTGGGTATAACCGGTTGATTTTGACGTCGGATGGGCTCTTGTTTGAGGATGCACAGCTTCAGGTGGGCGTTCGGTCCGAGTACCGCGGCGACGTGGCGTGCTTGATCTTTTATTATAAGAACCGGACGCAGCTGCCGCTGACATCGTTTACGTCGACACTGAACCTTGACAAGGAAGATAAGGGAAACTTGACATGGGACATTAAGAACCTGCCGGACACGCGGATCGGGCCCGGGGCTCAAATCCGCCAGGTGATTTTATTCATTGCCGACAAGGTGTTCCAGCAGAGCCCGACGATAAGGATTACCTATGTCTCGGGCACGCTGCAGGCGATTACGCTCAAGGTGCCCATGGCGATGCACAAGTTTATGGAGGGTGCGGATTTATCGGGGGATGATTTTTTCCGGCAGTGGAAGCAACTGGGGGGTGGGCCGCGGGAGGCACAAGCTATTTTTGGGATTGAGCCGGCGATGAAGGCGACGCGCAAGTTTACCGAGGACTTTGTTCGACGGGTATTGGAGGGCTTCCGGTGGAAGATTTTGCCTGGAGTGGACCCGAACGAGAAGAATTTTGTGTGTGCTAGTGTGATTCACACAACGTCGAGGGGCAAGTTTGGGTGTCTTTTACGGCTGGAGCCGAATTACGAGACGCAAATGGTACGGCTTACGATCCGGGCCACGGACGACGAGGTCCCGCCGGTGATGATGAAGGTGATGCAGGCACGACTGGCCCGTGGCATTTCTTTTGCAGCACGTCCATAGGTAGGGACGGCCACAAAGAAGAGGATGCCACTGCTTCCGTTTCTCATGGCGGAGCCGGTACGCGTGACGCCGCGCTGTGTACGAGTAGAGGTCTTGCTCAGGGAAGGGGAGGAGGGGGAGACGCACGGATCGAGTCCAGCATTTATATGAGCTTAAAAATATGCAGTAGACATTGCAGACCACGTGATGGAAAGCCTTGCACTTTGACCTTTTGCCTTTTACCATTTTTTTGGGCCAATGAGAAGAGGACGAGGGCGGTCCCTACCTGCTCCGGCATGGGAATGCAAATAGGTAACGAAGAGAAGGTTATTTGTATTTGTGGGTGCATCGGCTTAGGGAAAAGGGAATTTTTTATAAAAAAATAAAAGCAATGAGAAAAGGGGATGATTTTGCCGTGGATGAGAATATTACTTCAGGGCACGTCCACAGCGAGAGGGCCCCTAATTAAAGTGCTTTTTGTGGGGGCCAGAGTGCCTGGAAAGGGTCCCAGAAGGCGGCCCCTCAGCGACCTTTTTTTGTAGGCCCTAATTTTTTTTTTTGCTAGCGACACGACGTTTTACGTTTTGAGCTTCTTTTTTTCGTGCATTCTATTTGTGGGTTGATTGGACCCTCTGCAATTCGGTACCGCGTACTATTTCTGGCGACGAAGAAGAACAATGTTCAAGGCTGTGCGTAGTAGCCGTGCCATGGCTTCGGCCGTGGCAGTGTCGAGAGTAGGTGCAGCTGTGACGGGGCTGTTTCGGCGTCGCTAATGGACAGCAACACATGAATGGCATGATGGCGCGCTCGACGGTGCAGCAGCAGCAGCGTCGTGCGCTGAGCATCCACGAATATCTCTCTGCTGATTTGATGCGTCAGGTGCGTTGGGAAGAGCTGCCGTCAGAGACAAGAGAATGCTGACGCTGTAGTATGGGATTGCCGTGCCTGACGGAGCCGTGGCCCGCAACGGACAAGAGGCAGAGGAGATTGCCAAGAAGCTGGGCGGCGAGGACATGGTGATCAAGGCACAGGTGCTTGCGGGAGGACGCGGCAAGGGGTCGTTTGACAACGGCCTCAAGGGCGGTGTGCGTGTGATCTACTCGCCGACCGAGGCCAAGATGTTTACCGACCAGATGATCGGCCACAAGCTGATTACGAAGCAGACGGGCGCCGGTGGCCGTCTGTGCAATGCCGTGTACATTTGCGAGCGTAAGTTTGCGCGGCGCGAGTTCTACCTGGCCGTCCTGATGGACCGGGCCACGCAGAAGCCCGTGATTGTGTCGTCGTCGCAGGGCGGCATGGACATCGAGACGGTGGCCAAGGAGAGCCCCGAGGCGATTACTACGACGTACATTGACCTGGAGACGGGCGTGACGGACGAAATCGCACGGGGCATTGCGGTCAAGCTGGGGTTCAGCGAGCAGTGCGTGGAGGAGGCCAAGGACACGATCCAGAAGCTGTACAAGATCTTCCAGGAGAAGGACGCAACGCAGATTGAGATCAACCCCCTCTCGGAGACGTCGGACCACCGGGCGATGTGCATGGACGCCAAGTTCAACTTTGACGACAATGCCGACTTCCGGCAGAAGGAGGTTTTTGGGCTGCGGGACACGACGCAGGAGGACCCCGAGGAGGTGCGGGCGGCGCAGTCCAACCTCAACTTCATCAAGCTGGACGGCGACATTGGCTGTTTGGTCAATGGTGCTGGTCTTGCCATGGCCACAATGGACATCATCAAGCTCAACGGCGGCAACCCGGCCAACTTTCTGGACGTGGGCGGCGGCGCCACCCCTGCGGCCATCCAGGAGGCGTTTGAGCTGATTACGAGCGAGCAGAACGTGACGGCCGTGTTTGTCAACATTTTCGGCGGCATTGTGCGCTGCGACGCGATTGCCCACGGGCTGATCAAGACGGTGGAGAACCTCAACCTGCGGATCCCCATCATTGCCCGTCTCCAGGGCACGAATGTCGAGCAGGCCCGTGAGCTGATTGACAACTCGGGGCTCAAGATCTTTTCGATTGACGACCTGCAGAGCGCTGCCGAAAAGGCTGTGCAGCTGTCCAAGGTCGTCAAGATGGGTATGTCTACTCTATTCTACTTTATGGTACGCGTTGTACAGAGGCTAACAGGACAGCGCGGGAGATTGATGTTGGCGTCGAGTTTTCTCTGGGCATTTAGGTCAGATAGCTTCAATGTAATACAGTGCTGCAGGGGTACATGGACCGGTACATACATTCGCCGGGCCAGGTGGGGAGCTGTGAGGTACCGAGGTCACCTGTCGAGGCCGACTCCTTTTTCGTCTTTCCACAGTGTCCCGTCACCGTCGAGATAGACTTGCTTCTTGATGCCACGACACGATGAATGACCATTTTGCATCGGTGGGCACGCACGCGACAGGCGGTGCCTTTGGGCACGGCATCCAGGTGATTGATGAGGACAAGAGATTCTCGTATGTCTGCAAAAAAGCAGTAAAAAAAGAAGAAACGACTGACGCT
This sequence comes from Chrysosphaeria jannelii, assembly GCA_020002325.1. NCBI lineage: Eukaryota > Fungi > Ascomycota > Sordariomycetes > Ophiostomatales > Ophiostomataceae > Chrysosphaeria > Chrysosphaeria jannelii. Next base: position 120,975 of record JAGKRY010000034.1, on the reverse strand, counting down.
GGAAAAGGCCGCATGTGAATGACTATCTGCAGACGACGGGCGTGGCGGACGCCGGCTTCAACTACCATTTGATTTCCGTGTTCGGGTCGCAGTCGACGGGCAAGTCGACGCTGCTGAACCAGTTGTTTGGGACGGAGTTTAGCGTCATGGCCGAGACGGAGCGTCGGCAGACAACCAAGGGCATCTGGATGTCGCGGAGCAACAAGGGCGCCGGCCGGATGGCCGACAACATCCTCGTGATGGATGTGGAGGGCACGGACGGGCGTGAGCGTGGCGAGGACCAGGACTTTGAGAGGAAAAGCGCCCTTTTTGCCCTTGCCACGAGCGAAGTGCTGCTTGTCAACATTTGGGAGCACCAGGTCGGCCTGTACCAGGGCGCCAACATGGGCCTTTTGAAGACGGTGTTCGAGGTCAACCTGCAGCTGTTCCAAAAGGACCAAAAGGACCTCAAGGACCGCCAGACGGCGCCTCGTTCGCTGCTCTTCTTTGTGATTCGCGACTTTATTGGCCACACGCCGCTTGCTAATCTTCGCACAACGCTGGTGCAGGACCTCACCAAGATCTGGGCGTCCATTGCAAAGCCAGCCGGCCTCGAAACGTCCAGCATTACCGACTTTTTTGACTTTGCCTTTGCCGCATTGCCTCACAAGATCCTGCAGCAAGACCGCTTCGTCGAAGAGGCTGAGAAGCTGGGAGGCCGCTTTGTGGCGGGGTCGCGGTCGTCTGGGGCGGACGAGCTGGCGGGCGGCGTGTTTCTGCCAGAATACCACCGTCGGATCCCGGCTGACGGCTTCTCCGTGTATGCCGAAGGTGTATGGGAGCAGATTGTCAGCAACAAGGACCTAGACCTCCCTACGCAGCAGGAATTGCTGGCGCAGTTTCGCTGTGACGAAATCGCGCGGGATGCATTGCAGGCGTTTGACGCAGTGGTCGTGCCCCTGGAGGAGCAGCAGACGGAGGCTGGGCGTCTGGGACGCAGCATTGTCCTGGCACAACTAGGTGCCACGTGTGCAGCCTCGCGGGCCCTTTGTCTGGAGACATTTGGGACGCAGGCAAGCCGCTACCACAAGGGGGTGTATGCACGCAAGCGCGCCGAGCTGGAAGGCAAGATGGATGCACGGCTCAAGGCGCTCTACAAGGGCCAAATAACGTCGACGCACAAGACGGGCGTGGAGTCGTTTACAGAGGCAGTCGTGGCGTCTGTCAAGGCGGGCCAGCGGTCGGGCGGAACCTATGAGTTTGCCGAGATTGTGGCCACAGAAAAGAAGAAGACGCTGTCTGCCTTTGAGGCACAGGCAGTGGAGCTCTCGATGGAAGGGGTTGCATGGACAGACTTCTCTGCACAGACAGTGTTGTTTGAGCAAGACCTGGACGTTGTGAGCGGGAAGCTGCGCAAGGAGGAGATGCGAAGGCTGGCCACGCGAGTGGAGCGGTGGGTGCGGTCACGGCTGACGGACGCCGTAGGCCTCGAGTTTGGCAAGCTGACAAACCGGGAGCCAGCACCTGCGTCTGGGGCGCCTGGGGCCTCTGGAGAGGAGACGGCGGTGGAGACGACGCTCTGGGACCGGGTATGGGCTGTGTTTGTTACGATTGTGCAGGAAGCCAGCGAGAGGTTTACGGAGCGAGCACGGAGCTTTGATGCGAGTGCGTCAGAGGTGGAAGTTGGTTTGTGGAGACTACGGCGGAAGAGCTGGGTAGCGTTACGGGAGAAGATTGATGAGGAGTCGATGGAGGGCAATCTGCTGCTGAAGCTGCGGGAGTATTTTGAGGACAAGTTTAGGTATGATGAGGCGGGCGTGCCGCGGATCTGGCGGTCGACGGACAACATTGAGGGCGTGTACATGCGGGCGCGTGAAGCGACGCTGGCGTTGGTGGGCCTTTTTGCGCGCGTGCAGCTATCGACAACGCAGGCTGCCCCGGACCTGGCGGCATGGATAGGGGGTCGGCCGGCGGCGACAGAGGCCGAGGACGAGGATGATTTGCAGCCGATTGGGGGTGTGGATGAGGACGAAGGGCGGAGTGCCGAGGAGGAGATGGTGATTCTAAACGAGACGAAGCGGCAGGACTTGGTGGCGCGGTTCAAGAAGACGGCAGATGGGGTGTACATGGAGGCGAAGCGTGGTGCCCTCGGGGGGATCACGCAGGTGCCTTTATATTTTTACGGGATTTTGCTTTTACTGGGATGGAATGAGATTATGGCGGTGCTGCGCAATCCGCTGCTGTTTGTGCTGTTTGCATTGGCAGTGGGCGGTGCGTATATCCTGCACACGCTGAACCTGATGGGGCCGGCGGTGCAGATGGTGAATGCAGCGTGGGGCCAGGGGCTTGCGATTGCGAAGCAGCGGCTGCGGGAGTTTGTCCAGGAAGAGCCGAGGGCGGGTACGCGCGGCGGTACGGATGACGGCATTGAGCTAGAGACGCTGAGATAGTGACTAATACACGCCTCTCTGCCTGAGGCAGGGCGCTAGACTTGTACCATTCCAACTCTCTGATTTCGACGTGTTCTTTGCGTCTTTTTTTTTTCTTGCGTTTGACGATATAGAAAAAGAAGCGACACGATGAGTGCAGCGGGGGACACGCCGTTCCGGTCAGCGGACATGAGCATGGTGCAGCTGTACATTGCGAGCGAGATTGGGCGTGATGTCGTCAATGCACTGGGAGAACTGGGGCTTTTGCAGTTTAGCGACCTGAACGGCGAGCTGAGTGCGTTCCAGCGGGCCTTTACAAAGGACGTGCGACGGCTGGACAATGTAGAGAGGCAGCTGCGTATGTTCAGCATGGAAAAGAAGGCTGTGGCTGACGAAGAACAGGGTATTTCGGGGCGCAAATGGAAAAGATGCAGATTCCGCTGCGGAGGCTCGACATGGACGTCGAGCGGCTGGCGACGCCGAGCACGGCGGAGATGGACGAGCTGGCGGAGCGGAGCCAGGCGCTGGAGCAGCGGATTGTGCAGCTTTCGGGGAGTTTTGAGGCCCTGCAAAAGCGCCATGGCGAGCTGGCCGAATGGCGCTGGGTGCTCAAGAAGGCCGGCGACTTTTTCACGCGTGCCCGGGGCCAGCCGGACGTGGTGCGGGCCTCGATGGACGGCATGGAGGGCTACGGCGACGACAATGTGCCCTTGCTGGGCCAGGACGGGGCGGAAGCGGCGCATGAGCCTGTGGAGGCGTCCTTTTCAGGGCTGAATATTGGCTTCGTGGCGGGGGTGATGCCGCGGGAGCGGATTGGCGCCTTTGAGCGCATCCTCTGGCGTACGCTGCGCGGCAATCTGTACATGAACCAGGCCGAGATCGACGAGCTCTTGCACGACGCCCGCTCGGACGAGCCTGTGCAGAAGAATGTGTTTGTCATCTTTGCCCATGGCTCCGAGATTCTGGCCAAGATCCGCAAGATGTCCGAGTCCATGGGCGCGCAGGTGTATGCCGTCGACGAGAACAGCAATCTGCGCCGCGAGCAGATGCACGACGTCAATGGGCGGCTCGACGAGGTGCGGCGCGTGCTCGACGAGACGGCCAAGACGCTGACGGCCGAGCTGCGCCACATTTCGCAGTCGCTGGCGGCCTGGATGGTCCTCGTGGCGCGCGAAAAGGCCGTCTACGGCACGCTCAACCTGTGTGCGCACGATCCGCAGCGCCGCACCCTGATTGCCGAGGGCTGGTGCCCGACAAACGACCTGCCGCGCATCCGGGCGGCGCTGCAGGACGTCACCAACAGCGCTGGCCTGTCGGTGCCGTCGGTGGTGAGCGTCGTCAAGACGAGCAAGACGCCGCCGACGTATCTCAAGACGAACAAGTTCACCGAGGCCTTCCAGACGATTGTCAATGCCTACGGCACGGCCACGTACCAGGAGGTGAACCCGGCCCTGCCCGTCATTGTGACGTTCCCCTTTCTCTTTGCCGTCATGTTTGGCGACTTTGGCCATGCCTGCATCATGCTGTGTGCCGCGCTGGCCATGATCTACTGGGAGCGCTCGCTCAAAAAGGTGACCTTTGAGCTGTTTGCCATGGTCTTCTACGGCCGCTACATCGCCCTTTTGATGGCCGTTTTCAGTGTCTTTACCGGCCTCGTCTACAACGACGTCTTTTCCAAGTCCATGACGCTCTTCCCCAGCGCCTGGGAGTGGGATGTGCCCAGCGACTTTGTCGAGGGCATGTCCATTGCGGCCCGGCTCAAGGGCTCGTACCGGTATCCGTTTGGTCTTGATTATATCTGGCACGGCACGGAGAACGACCTGCTCTTTAGCAACAGCTACAAGATGAAGATGAGCGTCATTCTGGGCTGGGCGCACATGACGTACTCCCTGTGCTTCTCGTATGTGAATGCCAAGCACTTCAAGCGGCCCATTGACATCTGGGGCAATTTTGTGCCGGGCATGGTCTTTTTCCAAGCCATTTTCGGGTACCTTGTCCTCTGTATCCTCTACAAGTGGTCCGTCGACTGGATGGGCACGGGCCAGAACCCCCCGGGCCTCCTCAACATGCTCATCTACATGTTCCTCCAACCGGGCACACTCGACATTCGCCTGTACCGCGGCCAGGAATACGTCCAGGTCTTTTTGCTGCTCCTGGCCTTTGTCCAGGTCCCCATTCTCCTCTTCTTGAAGCCCGTCTACCTCTACTACGAGAACAAAAAGGCCGCCCAGGGCTACCACAACGTCAGCCAATCCGAAGGCCTCGACACACCCCAAGCCACCGACATTTCTCACGACGACGGCGATGCTGACGACGCCCACGGCGGCCACGGCGGCCACGGCGAGGCCTTTGAGTTTAGCGAGGTCATGATCCACCAAGTCATTCACACCATTGAGTTTTGTCTCAATTGCGTCTCCCACACGGCCTCGTACCTCCGTCTCTGGGCCCTCTCCCTGGCCCACCAGCAGCTCAGTGCCGTGCTTTGGTCCATGACCCTTGCGCCGGCTCTCAAAATGTCGGGGCTCACGGGCGCCATTGCCATCGTCGTCACCTTTACCATGTTCTTCATCCTCTCCGTCGTCATTCTCATCATCATGGAAGGCGTCTCGGCCATGCTGCACTCCCTCCGTCTAGCCTGGGTCGAGTCCTTTTCCAAGTTTGCCGAGTTTGCTGGTTGGCCCTTTGTCCCCTTCAGCTTTGCCCAACAACTCGAAGAGTCAGAGGACCTCAAGACCTACATTGAGTAACAACCCTTCTCCCTTTTTCCTTGTTATTTTGCCTTGTAGTTCCAATAGAAAAAAATTTTTTGTTATAAAAAGAATATATACCAAGGTTACCCAAGACGCCTCTCTGTGAGTTGAATTCCCCCCTGTCCCAATGCAAGATTCCCCCAAAAATAGACGATAAAAAATAAAAAGAAAACTCCCATTACAACGCCATCGCTGTATCCTCCTCGCCCGACGACACCGGCTCGTACACCATACTGCCCCATACTCGCCAGTGCAGCACACACACATGTGCCAGCCGCATCGCCATGTTGTCAACACGGCCGTCTTCGCGAGCATTCCTCTTTGGCTTCGCCTGCTCCAAAAGATTCGCCACAACGCTGGCTGCTGCGTTCGCTGCCGAGTTTGTCGTCAACGTCACGCTCTCCGCTGCCCGCGCCGTTGGTGCCACAATCCGCCCCCCTGCGGCCGATACAAACATGCCCACATTCGTAGACTTCTTCAGCTCCTGGATCTGATTGCCCAGCGACTTGAGCATCCGGTTGACATACTTGATCTCAATCGCCTTGTAGATGGTCGACTCTAGCCGCGTGTTCTTCTCCAGCACCGACTCTACCTCTGTCACGGAAACATCGTCTCCATTGTACGTTGTCTGTATGAACCGCGTAATCTCAGTCACCATGAAAGGCCGGATCTCGGTCCACCGCCGCGTCGGTCTCGACGTAGCCGTTGCGTTGCGTAGAATGGCCGCCAAATACCGATACAGCGAGTCTATGTCGCTGCTACTCGGCACAGCCTTCTCATCGCCATCAAAGCGGGCCCTGAGGGGCGTGGGCGACGCTGGTGCCGACTCAAACGCATCGCCACACACTGAGGGGGTGCCTTGCGAGCCCACCATCGACTCGGCATCGTCTGTGTCAATGTCCATGGAGTCCTGGTCACTGGACGCGTCCTGCTGCTGTTGCAGATACGCTGGCACTCTGCTAGAACGACGCCGCGTCATGCCTCGCTGCTTGACAATCATCGCAAACGAGGCCATGCACGCCTCCATGTGCACCACGTCGTACATGTCTGAGCGCAGCTTGGCCAGCCGGTCCTCGTCAAACACAAATGTGTTGGGGAACTGGGCCACCACGGCTGAGGGCATCAATAGGGGCAGAATTCCCTGGACAATGCCCGCCATGTCGCCAAATGTGGCCTTTGTGGCTGCGTCGGTCCGCGCCTTGGCCTGCTGGTACCAGGCCACTGCACTGTCCACCTGCATCCGTCGGTTGTGCATCTTCTTGAAGAAGAAACGCTGCTCGAAGTAGACAGTGTCCTCAATCAGCATGGGCCGCAAACAGCGGATCTGGTGGTTCGCCACGTCCAGTTTCATGGCCTCCAGCACGCCCAGGAGACTCGACAGGCCGCGGACAAGCTTGTTAATGTCGCCGTGGCTGTTTCCGCGGCTGATCTCCTTGTACATCTCGTCCACCCACTCGTCACGCATGGGCGCGCAGTGCATCTTGAGCATCGACGACAGCCAACCGGCCAGCTTGTCGAGGTCAATAGCCCCATGCACAAACTGCTGCATCAACAGCCCGATATTGAGGCCTTCGTCGAGCAGCTCGCGGTCGTGTGGAGGCACCAGTGTCTGCATAATCTCCTTGATATTGGCCAACAGCACAGGTAGCGTCCAGTCGTCGTCCGTGCCAATGCATGCCAAAAAGGCGTCCCGGTCGGTCGTGAAAAGCGTCAGCTCGTCCCGCAAGGCATCCCAGAACACCTGTGCCTTTTCCTGCTTGCGTCGGCCCTTTTCGCCGTCCAGATTTGGCCGGAAATGCAGGTCTGGGTCAAAGTTGATGTCGTGTCGCAGCTTTGGGTTGTGAATAATCTTGGACACGTCCAGCTCGCTCAGGGTCTCCTTTGTGACCGGCATTTCCGCCTTGGAAAACCGTCGTTTCTCCCTTTTCTGCTCCTGTGTGCTCTTTTCCGGCTGTGGATGGTCCGTCTCGGGCGTCTTCCCCCTCTTTTCTGCCGACTCTGGCTGTGTCTTTGCAGTGCGTTCAGTCCTTGACTCGCCAGAGCGTCCACTGCGTATTCGGTCGTGCATCTGTCGGATCTTCATGCCCCATTCGGTCAGTGGCTGCTTGCTGTCCTCATCCACCTGCTGGCTTGCTTGATAGGCAGTCGACACGGCTGCCGACTCTGGGTACTCTTGCGAAGTCGTTTGTGGCTCGTTTGCTGATGATCTAGGGTCCTGTTCGGTCATGGAGCCTGCAAAAGACGCCGAGCCGCTTCTTTGTGGCGATGCCGAGCAGTTCTCATTTGTGGTCTTGTCGGACGAGGAGTTCTTGTCTTTGGGTCCACCTCGGGCATGGCCCGATGTCAGGGTGCTGTCTACACCACGGGCTGCGTCTTGGTCGTTCATGTTGTTGTTGTTGTTGTTGTTGTTGTTGAATTAGGCTGCTTCGAGCTGACCAAAAAAAAAAGAAGGGTAATAATAATAGGAAGAGAGGTAGGCTGTCGATAAATATATAAAACGTGTGATGATACAAATATGACAGAAGGTCTATTCGAGAAAAGTGTTAATAAGTTACGGACATGCCATCAAAATAAATACGGATCCAGGAAAAGACATGGGAGGGAAAAAGAAAGCAGCCAGTTGTTTGCAGATCGATGAATCAAGTTGGGCGACTCAGGTAATTATGCACGGAATAATACGGTCTAATAATAATAAAACGCAGAGAAACGATTAAAATTGTTGAAAGGAGGCAAGGGACATTGTAGGTGCGCACGTTACGTTGAACAACACCTAAGAAACGGAAGGAAGAAAAAAAAATGCTGTAAGAGAAGGATTTCCGCTTCCCGTTGGGCGGGTTGCTTGCATACAGCAGTAGGTAACAACCGAACAATCACTAAAGACACTTGTCTCTGAACAAAAATCTTTGTTCTCAGCAACGCTTTCGGCTGCTGGCCGCTGCTTTGCTTTCTGTCTTTTTTCCAACTCGTAAGAAAATCGCAACTTACTCAATCTGGAATGAGAATGCGTGCAGCCGTCTGGTACGCAATAACGTCGAAAATGTAGCTGTGCAAAGGAGCGTGGTGCGTCGCCGAATATATGATGGCAGTCAATCGACGTTCAAAATAAATTCAAAATAAATCCAGAATAAAAAATAAAATAAAAAAGAATGCCAAAAGCATCAAAAAAGACAGGGGCATGGGAACCTTGAAATACCATCGTTCGTTACGGCTCTACGTACCTTGGAAACGGAATTGCCGTGATGCGCCAGCTACATATCCTGTGTACTTTTGACATTCGCTACATGAGATCCGATGGACTAAAAGTATTTTTTTTGTCAAACTCCTTTGAAAGCGCACTAAGCCTACGTTACTTTGTCTAGACTCTCCGACACGCACACGCAAATCATCCTGTTGGCGCCAACGGCCGGCTTTTGCCCCTCTCCAGCAAAGAAAGGGGGAGCCCTCTCAGAGATGTCCAGAGATCGTGACCTATTTCATTTTAATCGCCCAGGTAGGATCCTCTAGCTTGCTGATGATGGAAATAGTACTTCAATCCCCGCATGTCCATGCGAGCAAAAAGCACACCCACTGAAACTCTGCAATTTAGCGTGTTGCATTCTGCCTAGTCATATTTTGCATAATTCCAACACTATCAAAGCGAAATTGTGAAAACGGAAAAACAATCCAGTGGAAACCATGATTGGCTTTATGCTTTCTTTTTTGGGATTAGCTTGCTCTTTCGCAAAAAAAGAAAGACACTTTTTCCATTCTCGCCCCCTGAATCGATCCAGTCCGTCGGGAGGCTAACCTTTTTCAGCGTACACATACAGCCGTTTCTCTCAATGTATGTATTTTGCCAAAGCGAACTATGAATGCTCTTTCACCGTCTCTGTCTTGATCCGTGATTTGATTTGAATAGATGATGATGATATAGGCGTAAAGTTGAAACACCGGTACACCACCGCGCATACCGAAGGTCATCAAAAATGCAAAACGTCCAAACACCATTCGTCAATTTTACCCGACATCTTATACAAGACTCATACCTACATAAAACAAAAGACAAATGCCAATCCAATACATTTCTAACCCACGGGAGATGCCATCAAAGATCGCTGCCATCGTAAGCACTAACAACACGTTCCATACAGCTGATCCTCTCTGCCATTTGAAAACGGAGCCTCCGCTTTCCAATGCATAGCAAGCCGCTTATATAATAATATTGTCTGTGGACGCCAAGGCGATTGCGATCATGTATCCGCGCATATACATAACCGAGCACGGATCCGATGGCGGAGACCGGGGCAAATCATCATGGGGCCTTACCAACCGATACTGATAGTCTTTTCAATTCCTTTGAAATCAACATTGTCCCGAGGCTCCCTCTTTTTTTCAAAAGAAAAAAAATTAAAATTTTTTTAGCCATCTCGGTACCTTTGGCTCCGAAAGAAAAATTCTTTTTGCTTCCAAATAAAAATAAAAATACAATGTCGAAATGCACATTCTCACAATAAACTATGTATCGTGAAATCGTCAACTGCATTACACCAGCTGTGCCGCGATTCGATGCATCCTCCCCACTTGTGCCGCAGATCCTTCCACAGCCCACAAAGAAAGGTTCTTAGCCGATCGAATCATTTCAAAAATAAAATAAATGCTACATAGGTTATGAAATTTTGTTTTTTTACAAAAAAAAAGAAAATACATAAAATAACCTTGCTACTTAGAGTCGATGATTGCGTTGATAACTTGGAATACTTCTTTACAAAAAAAAGCCAACTCAATGTACATCGCAACTTGGGCTCGTTCAAAACAAAAAAAGGTTCTTCCTGCGGTTGGACGCGGACCCCCTTTCCACGAACCCCAAATAGTGTATGTATGTGTACCGCTCTCCCTTGCGTAGCATGTACTCGTTTTGATGCAGAAACTGCATACAAAAAAAACAAAAATAGATCCATTTGGATAACCAAAAACGAGATCGTCTCAGATCGAAACAGTTTCTTTCCATTGTCCATGTTTTACCTGCTGTGCTTCTTTCATCCAACATGTCATGTGTCTTGTCTTGAGGCAACCCATGCCGTCATTTTGAACGCAAGACCTTTCATTGCAACGCAATCTGCCTCGTTGTAGTAATCCTCAAACCTCTCAGTAGCATAGGCAGCTCTCCCTCCTGAAAACTGCCTTGCGCTTTTGTCGTCAAAGCGACGCAGTTGTCTGTGCTCGACGCATCTCAATATAGGGAAACAAATCTCCATAGCGAAACCATACAAAAGAAATCAACAATGACAGACAATATGATTATCATCATCTTTTTTATCCTCTCCTTTTAACACGTTGTATCTTGAAAAAGTAATCAAAAAGTATCGCCGCGATGGGATGTGATGAAATGGATGAGCTTAAGCCGACATGGACGTTTTTCAACAACCCTCGTTGACGATCATTCTCCATTCGTCATAGTCTCAATAAACACGGTTGCTTTGTCTAACTGGTCTCTTTCACTCATCCTCTTCCATTTTCAAAGATGTCAGAGACATATATCCACGATTTGATTTATTTAGTGGTTGTCTGGAACCGCAATCGCCATGTGTATTGCCACTTTTTTCAGCTTGACAGGTTCGTGAAATAAATAAATTGTCAAGTGCATGCATCCAGTACATGCGGTACGGCGCTTAATCCCTTCCAGGCTCACAGACCACTTCTTCCACGTATCCTGAAATTCAACTGGAAATGAAGAGAATAATCAAGCACTTTTTATATGTCATTCACCGAAAGGATCCTTAATAAAAAAACGTTGCGTGGAAAGTGACGACGCGTTTTTTTCTTTCATATTGGAAATCTGACAAGTAGAAGATGTTGCACACGACTACTTTTTACTAGTCGAATTCCTATCGTTTTTTCTTCGTATTTGATTGCTGCAAAGTGCATCCTTTTTCAAAGGATTTAAAAATGGCCCCAACACTTGCACCTATTGGTTGCTGGAAGAAAGAATTATATTCACGAGATCTCGTGTATCTTTCCATGTACTCGTTTATACCGATAGAACGCCGTATTACTACATGCTAGTACGCAGCAATGTGTGCATGCCTAATGGGAAGGAAGCTAGCTAGCAGCAGCTTACTTGTCTAGTGTGTCTACTCAGAGTCTGGTGTTTCAAAAAAAACGGAAGACAATCAGTAATCTCACTGCATTGCGTTGTTTTGAGTCTTGCCACCTTAGTCTTTGGAGCAATATATTCTTACCAAGTACAGTCACGCCGCATGTATGTATGCCGTATGCCTGCCCTGCTGAAAGCGAAAAGAGGCCTCATGATGGTAAAAAAGGACCGGTTCGTACGTAAGGTTTGCATAGCGGCCTTACATATTCGACAGTCATCCTGCCCAAGCGAAGAGCACGCATGGATGGGCGGGTCCAAAAGAAAGATTCATTTCATTAAAAATGGTTTCGAATATAACGATTATATGCCGTGAGCTCCAAAGACAATACAAAAAAGGCGAATGCCCTGTTGAAGACGAAAATGGGGTGTATACAAGCGCCTAGATGTGCTACAGTTTCTTGTCCCACCCGCAAGCCGGTCCGTACACGCAACCGTAAAAGCGACCGTGCATCAACCGTCAGAGCGGCCAGTGCATGATGTGTGAGATTTCGTTTCACAACAAGTCAGCAATCGTTGCAACTATGCAGTGTATTGGGGTATATAATGATTAAAGACGTAGATGGGCGGTGAGTAAGGAAAGACAAACAGTATATAGCCAATAGCTTTTTATGCAACTATACACCGCCTCGTCTATATATCAGTGGTCAGATGCTGTGTCTCGAAAGGAGCCGTCTTAAAAGTTCCGGTCCGGCTTTACGTATCGTAAAAACGACTATTCCCTCATAACTCTTCCTCAAAAGATAAACTCCATGCACCTGTATTTTTGTAAAAAGAAAATAACACCCTTTGGGCATTAGTTGCCCAAGAAGACAGACACCTAAAGAAAAGAATCAGTATCGTAAGAGAGACATAAAGCACATACGGCCATAAAGACACAGCAGAGGCTGATATACGGGCTCAATCGCTCTCCTATGCGAGCAGATTTCCAAAATATGCCCATGATACTAGCACAGTCAGTGATGTCCATGCCTACAAAAGAAAACATGCCCTTGCTTGCGATTGTCAAGAAACGCTGGGAAGATTTGGTGTACATAGGTGCTTGTGCAGATCATCAGAAGCAGCACAAGAAGCAACGACTGGAAATTGAAGAGCGCAGACTACAAAATGAGTATATTTCTTGTCTTGGAAGCAAGCGTACCATTGCAGTAGAGGGTCCCTTCCCACGATGGTAGGACTTGGCAAGAGGCTCGTCTTTGAGACACGTGCTTCGTTCGTTAAAAAGTGGGCCCTCTTTCAGAACAGCAGCGCAAGGTCAAAACGCCTTTTACGTCCATTTCGCGTCTTTTTATCGTTCACCACACTATGGAACCTCGTGCGCGTGCCGGCAAGAATGCTGGGAAGATGAATTTTGGGTTTGGCGAGCGTATGTCAGGCATCGCTGTTTTTAGAGCTAATACGTAGTGCGTCAACTTTTATATGGCAGCGGAGACGCGCGAGAGCCGTTGCCCGAGACCATGCGATTGCTCGATGAGATTGCGACGGACTTTATCCAAGGCTTGTCTTTTGAGGCTGCGCGTTACGGACACTATACAGGACGACAAAAGATCAAATACGAAGACTTTGAATTTGCTCTTCGAAGAAACCCACTGTTCCTGGGGAAGGTTCGCGAAATGTTTGAAATGAGCAAAGAAGTCAAGGATGCCCGAAAAATGCCAGGCATTGGCGAGGGGAATCTGGCCAAGGGCGAAATGGACCAGCTCGCCAAAATGGGCGACGGCGAAAGCAGCAAGAACAAGGCACGTGAAAGGGGCACGAAAGAACAGGACGATGCCAGCGAGGTCACGGCCATGAGCTCGCTAGCTGGCAAAAAGAGAAAGAGCGAGCAATCCGTGGGCAAGAAGAAAAAGATTAAAACACACCCAAGTCCTACAGAAACTACCACGGTACCTCCACCACTGGAGGACGACGATGCTGACGAGCCGTCTTTTGACGCGCTTTTTGGCGAGGCCGATCCGTCTAGTTTGGGGATCGGGGAGACGGCCGGTCAGTAGTCATTTTGCATGTGTGGCAGTCGTCGCAGGCGTTGAAGCACCGTTCGGACAGGTTGAGCGAACGGGCACGTGCCGATTCGGGAGTTTATCGCACAGCGGTCCAATCGATAAGACGAATGAACATGCGGGGAGGCATTTTTTCACTGCTTACTGAGCTACGAGCCTCTTAAAAATAAGCACGACGGGCGAATGCCTAGTATTATGTTGTATTGATTCTTTATTTTCTAGTTTCTTATTTTCGACCTCTTTTTAATTTTTTTTTCAAAAAAAAAACAGTTTTTTTTTCGAATGAGACAAGAGGGGAAGGCAGACGACGACAAAATGTCTGTGCAAGGTGCCATTACAGACAATGAAACAAGACATGCCACACCCACTACATTTTCAAAGGCACTAACAGTACCCCCGACAGAACCACGGCAGGCTGCAGAGGATACAGATGACGAGGCAAGGCCATTTCTCGGCGCACATTATCCCATTCCATCGGCAATACAGGTTTTTTTTGAGAAGAATGGCGCCATCGTCTACATCTTTCTCTCACAGCTCTTCACGGCGCTGATGAACCTTTTTGCCCGCATGTTGGAGCTGGATGGGTCGGACTACGAGCTCAATCCCCTGCAGCTGCTGTTTCTCCGTATGACCATAACGACCACAGCAACATGCTGGTATATGTGGCGTAAAAAAATACCGCACTTTGTGCTGGGGCCCCCGAATCTACGGACTCTCCTCATGGCACGCGGGTTTCTGGGTTTTTTTGGTATCTTTGGCGTGTGGTTTTCCATCATGTACCTTCCACTGGCCGAAGCCACTGTCATTACCTTTCTAGTGCCGGGTGTGACATCCTATTTGTGCCATCTCTTCCTGCACGAGCCGTTTACGTTGACGGGAAAAGTGGCATCGGGTGTAGCCTTTATTGGCATTGTCTTCATCACACGGCCCTTTTCCAATGGGGACGAAAATCTGACGGGGCCACATGAGGTGAGTGCTCTGCAGCGCCTCATGGCTATCGCTGTGGCCTTGATGGGCGTTTTGGGTGCTGCCTCTTCGTATATGGCCATTCGCCGCATTGGCAAGCGCTCGCATCCCCTCATTATTCTCAACTATTTCTCCATGTGCTGTGCCGCCGTGTCGGGCGGTGTGCTCATTCTTGCACCCCTCCTTGGCATTGGCCAGCCAAATTTACAAGTCATGATCCCACATTCCTTCCGTCAGTGGTTTCTGCTTGCATGTGTCTGTGTATGCGGCTTCTCCACGCAGTTCTTCTTGACGTTGGGCCTCAGCTTTGAAAGGTCAAACCGCGCCATGGTTGTTGTCTATACGCAGATGCTCTTTGCCGCCGGATTTGATCATTACATATTTGGGCGTGATATGGGATTTTGGAGTTTACTTGGCTGCACGTTAATTATAGGAAGTGCTATATGGGCCCTGCTTATGAAGCCAGAAGTGCCCCCAGAGGACCCTATAGATGAAGGAAATCAGATAGAATCGGGCGTCCAAGAAGGCGAATGGACCCCCTCACATTAAGGCCTTCCATAGTGTGGCCATAGATGCATATATTTTTCTGTAGATGCACATACCTAATGAATGTAATGATGAATGTTTTGTAAATGTCAAATTGTTCAAACCACTCTTTGCGTCTTGTGTAATTAGGTAGCCATGGCAAATTAAAGTAAATGGCTGTTTAAACCAGAAATGAAACACCTTGGCCCACTGTGCTTAGCTGTGGTTGTGGTGGCCTATCCGCCATGCCTTCATGATATTCTAATACTAACTAAGGGGTAAGATTTGGGTGCCTAAGGAAAATGTAAATGGTTTTCATCACTCCAAGTATGTAAGGATGGTCAAGTCCGAGGATTAATAGGTTTGCTTGCCAAGTAAATTGGGTTGTCTTCCCATGTTGTAAAGTTTTTTGCCACTAGAAAAATGTAAAAGTGGAACTTTTCTTCTGTTAGACGTAAGAGACCCTCCCAAAGTGAGCCTTCAATTACAAAAGATATTAGAAATTTACCATCAAAAGTATACTTTCATTAACAACACTCGAGGGGTTAGTTCTTTCATCGAGAAATGAAAAATAAAAAAATTCTCCATTTATGGGACGTGTTGCTATCAACTATACCGATCCTAGCTGGCTTCAATTGGATACGTTGAGGGAGCATTGAGTGGCTCGAGGGTGGTGATTATACCTTTACATGGGGGAGTTTCCCTCGGCTCGAAAACAAGTTTGTATATTTATAGACTCTTTACTCCAGACGATTATTTACAAGGATAGGGGCATAAGGCAGGCTAAGATAATTCCCAAAAATGGAATGTAGTAAATTGTGGCAGAAAAGAGTCTTTCATTGTGGTAGCGTCATTCCTAAAATGATAACAGTCAGAATTTATTACCAGTTCTGGGACGTAGAAGTGCAATAGTAATATCATACAGCTTTTGCTTCTTACTTCGGTATGTACGTATAACCAGAATTCGCCACTGAGTATGGTAATGGATATAGGTAGGTAGGTACCTACTTATATATTTAGATGCTTGATACCTCCCTTCAATGTCAGATTTCCATCAAACGCCAGCACATATATTCAGCCCACTTACAGAACATAAAATAAAGAAGTCATGTCTTCTAGCTACAAATGCTCTTATGGACCACAAAGAGTAAATATGCCCCTTGAAGGCGATGTTTCTGTACCAGATGGATGGACCTCGGTAGAGCCTATCAAAGAAGAGTATCCTCTCCAAGGCAAATGGGATACGTACAGCCAATGGTTCTTTATGATTTTCCGCAATTGCTCAACACATTCCTCTGGATACTTGGTCTTTCTTCCAACTAATGAGAAGCCTCGTGTAAGAGTGGAGGGATATCTCCAGAACGCAAGAATTCATATTCGCGAATATCACCAGAATCTAGCAGAATATCTCGAAGCGTCTGCAAGTGCAAAAGATGAAAATATGTACGGCTTTGTTCATGTTAGAATCACAGTTCTTGTGCCCTACAACTCGAAGATCTTCTCCCTAGACATCGATATCAACTCGTTTGATATGGCTGTAAAGAATATCCACCTGGAAACAGGGTCTACACGAATTCATGGTCAGTTTGGGCGGCTCATTGGTATCTCGGATGGGGTCGGCACATTTAAATCACAAAATTTAATGATTCAGGAATTCAGAGGGGGTCACCATCCGCCCAGTGTAGAGTCGTCTGTGGAAGGAACATGGTACACTGGAAAGACTATTCAAATTTATTGTGGGTCCATAGACTTTGAAGGCTATTCGGATCTGAATACAGAGATAGAAGTCTTTGTACTAGACGCCAAAAATGGGCTTCGATGTAGATCCAAACTAGGATGCTATAGTAATGTTACCATGAAGTGCCATAAAGGTAGAGCTGATATATCTATTGGATCATGCAAGAGTGGGGATTTCTTCTTCACGGATGAAATAAAAGAGTCAAAAGTACGATTTGCTGTTACTGAAGAGACTAGAAGAATCAAAATCAAAACCATAGCAAAACTGACCACGACAGTCAAGGGTACAATGCCTACATCTGACAATTTAGATCTAAGGAATATTTCCTTTGCGGGTGATGTTTGCATCAGATATCCTAAATCTTGGCCCAATCCAACTCAATATACTGACGGCGTGGTTAGTGAATTTTTTTACGGGAATGATTATGCTTTTGGTCTTGCATACGCTGTTGTAAATGCAAGAAAAGTACCCGTCGTTTTGGCGGCTAGTGGAGGTAGCTGCACATTTGAGTGTATTACTTAGGTAGGTAGCTAGATTCACTTGTATAGAAGGGCTTCATTTTGTTCTGGAAAATAGATGATGAAAAGCTTCTCCTGAATCAATTGTGAGGGAAAGAATGTACCATGTTCCCGCCATATCTAGGTATACTCTTGTAGCTAGCAACATGGTGCTTACCTATGCATTTCCCTACGTAGGGGTGAAAAGTGTCATGTGCAAGAGCAAAAGGCTTTGGCGTGATTGTAGACCTTTCAAGAGCCAGACACATGCTTCGGCACTGCACTTTCTTGTCATACACAGACCAATTACTCCTCTTAACGCCCTCTCGCCATTAATGATAAAAGAAATGGTAGCCTCTGTGGAATCGTGTCTACCTACCTACGTAATAAAGATATTGCTCCTATTCTTTCGATAACATGACATCCAATTTGTTTTCCCTAAGGGGGCGGAACATCCATACATATTATTCCTGAGCCACTCTTACCACCTGCGGAGGGGTAAATAAATTAAAAGAAATGATGATGAGAAGCCAGAAGTCGAAGACTTTTGAGGATAGGAATGTAGTATTTTCTCGCTGCCCATTTAATTCGTTATCCACCTTTCTCTTTGGGCTCACCATACTAGAGAAATCCGATTAATTGCACATGAAAATAGACTTTATATCCTAAAACATGCTAATCACGTTAGCTTCTAGAAAGAGTTACAAAGAAAAAATATGACAAGATGGGAGGCTAGTATTATTAACAAAAGCCACCAGTCATGCACCGGGATGTCACCATATCGGGTTAGCGGATTTTCGGCCGGACCTTTCACCATAAGAAATGATGAATGTGGTTGGTATAAGGTAGTCCTAGACGAAAATAATATTTTCATGGTAGTGGCGAGGCATTCTTTGCCCTTCTTATGGGTATCTACTAGAAGAACTAACTCCACCGGGACTCTACTCTTGTCTCATAGAGTCATCTTCCCAATAGGCGCGCTGTAATGATTACCTACTTACTATCGGTTGCAGAGCCTCTTATGTATAAACACACGATGCAATCGTGAATGGAAGAAAGGTTGTCAGAAAAGATTTTCTACCTTATGAGTGACGACTTCCTATATTTTTTATTTGTTTTTTTCCCTTTCTTAGTATGACATCAAAAAATAGGTGGGTAAGCAGGATAGCCACTCAAATATTTATGATAATTATTATCATTCAGTCGAGCCCATATGGATCTCAACGACGTCTACCTATTTTGAGAAAAATATGAATGGTTCAATTCTGCCTTTTCTTTATAAGCTCAATAATATTGGTACATAAACCGATATTCATAGGTAGGAAGGCTCTCGCATCTAGAAGTGCATATGAATCCATAATACCTACCCATCTTGCTGGCCATCGACAAAGTGGCTCTGAGGATAGGGACCTATTTTTTTCTATAAATATCACAACGAACACTCGTCTTTCAACTCATTATCCTATCTTTACCTCTTCTGCATAACACTTTGTAAACCACCTTCAAAAAAATGACAGCCCCCACCATCGAAGAACACACCCCCTTTTCACCTAGCCTTCCCACCCCTAATCCGGACAACTCCATGCTAACCAAGCGCTATGGCCCTGAAATTGTCAACTACTTTACGGGAAACCCCCTCAACCGAATGTCCTTTAAGCGAAGCGACCCCAATTTCCTCCAGGACGCTTATCAGCACCAAAATGCCCGATTCCTCCTTGTCAATGGTCTACGCCCACTCATCCATCCACGGGAGTGTGAATGTACACAGCCCCATCTTGCATGGAGGACCCTTGAGCAAGTACAATCCATCCTCAACGACCCCTTTGCCCTCTCTGAAGAGCAGCAGCTGGATGCGTACAACTCTGAGGACGAGCCTCACCCCATCGTATTCTTCCTCGGCCTCGACGAGATGAATGCACTGGAACCAAACCTGCCCGTCTTCACAACAACTGGCTTTTCCGGTAACCCTTACTTTGCCATTGACGTTACGCCACTTGGCCACCCTTCCATGGATGCCCGTATGGAAGCCTTGGTAAACGACTTCCAGGAAAAGGACTTTACTTTTTACTCGGACGAGGACAAAATGTGCTTGTCTGCCCACGAGGCGGCCATTTTTGCAGAGGTCCGTTCCATTCTTGATTGGAACGCCCGCAACCCCTTCTGTGCAAGCTGTGGAAGCCACACCATCTCCGTTGACGCCGGTACAAAACGTGTCTGCCCAAAGACGGACCGTGCTGGTGTACCGTCTGGAGAGGCCCCTAGAAAAAGGAAGCCTTGCATGACGCACGATAAAATTGTCAATGTGAGCTTCCCGCGTACTGACCCATCCGTCATTGCGGCTGTCATCTGTCCCGAGGGGAAGCGGATTTTGCTAGGGAAAAGCAAAAAGTTTTACCGGTCCCGACATAGTGTCCTCGCAGGGTTTATGGAGCCCGGAGAGTCTGTGGAAGAAGCCGTCCGTCGAGAAGTCTTTGAGGAGAGCGGCATCAAGGTCGGCCGTGTCATGTACTGCTGCTCCCAGCCATGGGCCTTCCCGGCAAGTTTAATGATTGGTGTGATTTGCCAGGCGCTTCCTGACCAGACAATCAATACGGAATTGGACAAGGAGCTAGATAGTGCCAGTTGGTTTGAACCCGAGGTCGTCCAGGCCGCTCTAGAGCGATCAAGAATGGCCGGTTTGAGTGAGCCGTTGCCAGAGATTCAAGAGGGACAGATTCACATTCTCCCCCAGACCACCATTGACCACCAGCTGATTTCGGCTGCTATGAAGTATATTCGTGAGCTTCGGAGCGAGCCAAAGGTGGTATCTATTGAGCTATAACTAAGCATGGGTCGGTGCTATCAGCAATGGAAACTGGATGAGGAACGGAGTATGTGATTTTATATGTGATTTTATGTTTGACTTTGTATGTGAATGAATAAAGAGAGTGAAAAAAAATAAATGCCTCTATAAATTAGGATGGTGGTCTCCCCTTATCCATGGGAGGTTTTCCAACGGTTCCTTACGGTTCTTATGGCTATAAGTGAAAAAAACGGTTAGAACCATTAGAAGTGTAAGAACAATAAGAGACCTTGGGAAGTCCTCCACATGTAATGTAATAACAGATCTGGTACCCCTAGATGTTCTTTTTCAGATATAAAGTGGAGATGCACGTCATAGCAGTACATGTAAGGGTACAGAAGGAAAAAAGAGGCGTGTTTACGGCACGCCAACACCGACAAACAGGCTACGATGAGCGAGAATGTGGCGGTGAAGGGCCGAGACACTCGCTACAACGCGACGGCGAGCGCAGAGGAATCAGATTTCATGGACTGGGTCCAGCTTTTCCTTGGGAACAAGGACTTTCTCAGAGTTCAAGTGTACATTCTGGGATTTGCCGTGACCGTCATCTATGCCTCGGCGCACGCGGCCCTCCGACGGCCCTCCACAGCGGCCAAGGCGGAAAAGAAGAAAAGAAGAACGGCGATACCGCAGCAGCGGGAGACCCTGGGCACGGCAGAGGTCCTGTTGCTGCCTTTGGTGGCTGCTTGCACGCTGATGGGACTGTATTACCTGCTGCAGTACTTGGAGGACCCAGATCTCCTGAGCACCATCATCAGGTGGTACACATTCTTTGCATCCATTGCTACCGTAGGGGCCTTTCTGGCGGATGGACTGCGTCTCTGCTGCAGCATCGTTTTCCCTTTGCTCTGGCGCGGCCTTGACGGACGACTGCATCGTATTGACCCCGTGCACGTGTGTCAGGATGTCCTCAGAGACGGCGAATGGACGAGAGAGCCATCCGAAAGCCCGTTCCCAGGGCCATTGTCTCGCTATACGCCCTCGATTGTCTCCTTGGCAGCCTGGAAGGCCCGTCGTCTTCTTTGTGAGCCCTTGACGCTTCGTCTCGCATTTCTGGGCTACCGGGACGATTGTGACGTCAGCTTCGTGTCGCTGGTGGGCTATGGCCTTTCGCTGCTCGTTGGGCTGGGGTACATGCTGCTGGATGTGTATCCGTCGTTATGTAACAACATTATAGGCCTTGGGATGAGCTATTCTGCGCTCCAAATCATTACCATTTCTTCTTTCCCCACTTGTGCCCTTCTTCTTCTAGGGCTCTTTGTCTACGATGTTGTCATGGTTTTTTACACGTACGTATCTTCCCTGTCTTCTTTTTTGGATGATATTCACACAGATAGGCCCTTTATGGTGACAGTGGCTACTAAAATAGATGCCCCCGTAAAGATCCTGGCTGGTTCGGGAGCGCGCGCGAGTATGCTTGGCCTTGGCGACATTGTTGTCCCAGGCATCTTTATCGGTCTTTGTCTGCGGTTTGATCTTCACCGATGGTACGCCCAGCAGGTCAAGACTGTGGACGTCCCTCTCAAGACGGTCAAAGTCAAGGACGGCGTGGAAGAAACCACCGTTAATCATGCGCCACAAACCATCAAGGCGCCCTTTATCGATCCTCGTGGCCGATGGGGGGATTTGCTGTGGACTTTCTTTGAGAAGGCCCACACGCCTGGTGTAAAGGCAGCACAGTTCCCCAAGACGTATTTCCGCACGTCCATGGTGGCGTATGGCGTGGGTCTTGGCATGGCCATGGCTGCCGTGATGGTGACGGGTCAGGGCCAGCCTGCATTGTTTTACATTGTCCCTAGTCTTTTTATGTTCACCTTTGGGATGGCCCTGTTCAGTGGCGATGGGAAAGAGATGTGGGCATTTTGTGAGGATGAAGAGGACACAAAGGACGTGGTTGTTGCCAAGAAGGGAACAGGAGATCGAGGGGACATTGAGGAGGAAAAGTCTGCAAAGGAACAAGAGAAAAAGGAGGAGGAGGAAAAGGAAGAAAAGAAGGAAAAGACCGAGGATGATGTTCTTTTGGCTATTTCCATTCAGTGGCCATCGCGCGAGGAACGGCTCGCTGATCTGATCTACTAACACCGAAAGATAAAATAGACTTGATAAGACGTAAGGAATGGAGCTCTTCCTCGGCAAGCTACATTTTCCACTTGAGATTTCGGATGCTCGGGCGAAAGTGTACATATGACGTCATGCATGTCTTGATCGTTAAAAGACCTCTCTCCCGTCTCCCGGAAACAGTCTTTTGCCCCTCCGCGTGTAATTTTCAAGAAAAAAAAGGGAAATACCCTGAAATAATGACTACGACTACAAAAACACCCAAATTTACGGCGCCAGACTATGTCAAGTTCTTTGGTGCGGGGGCGTTGGCTGCCACTCTTACGCATGGCGTGTGTTTTCAATTTTTGGCTCTTTGCAAGGTGTAGATATCTAACAAGTAGGCGGCGACACCGATTGATGTGGTGAAGACGCGGATTCAGGTGGACGATGCCATGAAGGGGTTGAATATGGTGCAGACGGCCCGGAAGATTGTGGCAGGAGAAGGTGCCTCGGCATTGCTAACAGGGTTTGGACCTACAGCTGTTGGCTACTTGGTGCAGGGCGGTGGAAAATTTGCAGGGTATGAGTTTTTTAAAAAAAAGTATATAGACATGGCAGGTGGCATCGAGCCGGCCACGCCACACCGGACGGCCATTTACTTGGGCGCCAGTGCGAGTGCCGAGTTCTTTGCGGACATTGCTCTATGTCCCCTGGAGGCCACGCGTATTCGGCTGGTGTCTCAGCGGGGGTATGCAAGTGGTCTTGTGTCGGGGTTTATGCGGATGGCGCGTGAAGAGGGCCTACGAGGGTTCTACTCGGGGTTTGTGCCTCTCTTGTTTAAGCAGGTACCGTATGCGGTGGGCCAATTCTCTGTCCATGAGGCGGCGAATGAGGTGATGTACCGTGCCATGGGGAAGGAGAGAAAGGCGAAGCTCACGCATCTGCAGACGACGGGTGTTGAGCTGACGTCAGGCATTGTGGCAGGTGTGGCTGCGGCTGTTTTATCGCACCCAGCCGATACGCTTCTGTCAGCGATGAACAAGGGGGCGGGGGACCCCAAGCAAGGCGTAATGAGCCGTATGATGACGTTGGCGTCGGAGTTTGGGGCCAAGAGGCTTTTACTGACGGGGCTAGGGCCGCGAGTGGTGATGACATGCGGGCTTGTAGCCGGCCAGTTTGTCATTTATGCACAGTGCAAGGCGCTTGTGGGCGCACCGCCGAGCATTGAGATTCACAAGGAGGCCAAAATGTAGCAAGACAATTCCAAATTCGTATTTAAAATTCTAGCAAAAAAGAAGACGAAAGGGACAAGATTTAGTGCTGATGGGATGGGTGAGTATTATACATGGTTATGCAATTCAAAAACATACCTTGCAGCAGCTGCAGTTGTTGCAGTTGTCTCCACAGTTGGAACAGCAGTTACTAGAGGGGTCAATATAGGGCTTTTGCGGGAGAGGTGGGACTTACCAGTTCATTTTGGTAAAAGAGTTGGTGGACGAGATGTTGACAAAAGATGGGTATAGAGTGCTGGTGGGCAAAGGATGGAGAGAGGAGTGTTTGATGAGGAAAGAGAGGAAGATGAGGAGGGGGATGGTCACCTTTTTATAGACGAGGGGAAGAAGGTATTTTGTTGCAAAAAGAAACAACTGCAAAAAAGAGAGTTCACCAATGGATGGATGAACATGCTGTGCAAGGCTGTTGCCATATCTGGCCATGAGGGGTTCATCATTGTACACGTCAGTTTACATATTGAAAAAAAAGTCTTCATGCAGAAGGCTTCCCCCTCCAACAAGGGGGGGAGAGAAGAGGGGTCATTACAAATCTTCTTTTTTTTATGTATGCCAAACGCAGGAACGACATCTTCTTTCCAAATTCTTTTATCTATACTTGAAAAAAAATGGCAGCATTTCACAGGGAGAACGTTTCGAGATCGGAGAGGATAGGAGGCGATGATGGAAAACTCGACATCGGCATGGCATGAACGCGAGGGAGAGAAAAGAAGGAAAAAGAAAGCGTGAGAAACACGCCTTGCATAAGAGAGGAGAAGCAGAGTGTCATACCACCATGGAGCCAATAAGATGATGAGGGTTTTTTTATCGTTGGTTCCTTTTTTCTTACCGTGAAACATGCAAGTTTGCATTTTACAAGTGATTATTTTATGACTTTTCAGCGAGAATACCGCCGCAGTGCTGCTTCTTGTTTTTGTGTAGCAAAAAAAGAAATGAAAGAATCCTTCAGTATGACCAAGGCAAAGTGAAAAAAAAGAAGCAAGATGGTCATGAAGCATGCAGTGGAGTTTGTACCAATGTAGTGAAAAATCGGTGACCGAAAAGAGCGTCTCGTGCATAAAAATGTCTTGGACAATGGAAGAGGGGGGGAGGAGAGGGGCAACACTCACCCGTCTTGTCCATGGAAAGAGGACACCTTGTCTATGAGGCAAGGCTTTTGAGGACAGAAAAAGAGAAAAGGTGAAAAGGGGACATAACGTATTGGTAAACGAAAAAAGTTGAGCATGTTGGTGGAAACAAGCATAGAGACGGATAACTAGAAGTAGGAAGAGGAAAGAGCGGATGAAGAGAAAAAAAAGGGAAGAAGAGGGTAAAGGTCGACGACATGGGGATGGCGGCGACGTGGTGATTCTTATGTGCTTTTTTTGAGAGGAGATAAAAAAAAGAGGCACGACGATGAGGAAAGGGATCCTTGAGGGGTTGATGAACGCGGCGTGGCCTTTCATTACTCTGTGTGATCATGCCTGCCCAACCTCTCTTCCAAAGACCCTGATGGACCATGCCTAACCTCTTTTTTTGTTTTTTTAAAAGAAAAAAGTGCATTGTCGAATCATTGAAGGGCTAAACACCTTGATGGTCAATGATGCCTTGTCCAACGAAACCACCGCCCTAGAAAAGAGTGGAGTCTCTCTGGGTAAGCCAATGAATGGCAATGGATATAGATGTACTATGTAATGTACCCTGCATGAGCTGCCCATAGAGGTTCTCAAAGATGAAAAGTGTGTGTGAAGACGCAAGAGGAGCACGATGCCTGAAAAGAAGGCTACATTTTTTTTTTCAAGACAAGGCGTTAATACCGGGATGGTGAAGGTTGGGAGAGCGGATAAAAAGGGCCATAAAAAATTAAAAACTAATACATAATAAAACCGGAACATGCCGAAGGAGAAGGGGGTGTGGATGGACAGCACTTTTTTTTTATCTTTCCACGGGCCACGAGGGCGTGTTTCTCCCCCTCCGGCGAGATCTTCCGAGACGGTTTCCCACGTTTATTTTTTTTGTTTATTTCTTTTATCAACGAACAAAAGAACGGGACACTGGGGAGAAGGTAAAGAAAAAAGAAAAAAAAAACAAAAAGAAAGAGTGCATACGACGACACCGAACTCTCAAAAGGATGATGATGCACTCTTACGGCTGACATGGTGGGTAAGATGTTTGCATTCACCCATCATGGGATGCCATGGTGGGATAGTGACCTGAACACCTCCTCTTCTCTCCTCTTTCTCTTTACACCAAAACGGGCATGGGCTTTTTAACGTCTACCTTTCTTTCCCACCATCACTAGGGCTTCTCTCTTTTTTTGTGTGGTAAAAAAGATGAATAACAAAAGCACGGACAGGATCGATCGATCCCGCGTGTCTTGTGAATGATTTGCCTTTGAATATCCAGGGACCCACTCTTTTTTCTCTTCCCCCACACACTGTCCCGTAGCGTGGGCCATCAAGGTCCACGGCCGGTTTCCTTTTTTTTTTGTCTTCTTTGCAGCGAAAATGTCCATCCGTCTGAGGGCACCTCTATGAGCTTTTGAACTTTTACATTTTCCTGTGGGACGTTGACTATAAAGTAATACTTCTCACCCCTCCTTGATGACATTCTTACTCTTCTGGTCCATCTTTTAAAAGTCTTTTAAAGAGTCATTATTATTACCATGGCGGACTTTAATCCCACCAATGTCGATTTGACGACAGCCGACCCCAAGGACGTCATTTGCTTCCTCAACGCCGGTGAAAACGACTATGACGGCCGTCTCGGCGCCCGTATTGCCGCGCTGTTTGTCATTCTCGTGACGTCGTCGTTGGCCTGTTTCTTCCCTCTGGCCGCGTCCCGCATCAAGAAGCTGCGCATCCCCGTCTATGTCTACCTCTTTGCCCGTTATTTTGGTGCGGGTGTCATTATCGCCACGGCCTTTATCCACCTGCTCGACCCCGCCTACGAGGAGATTGGCCCGGCCTCGTGCGTCGGCATGACGGGCAACTGGGCCTCGTACACATGGCCGCCGTGTCTCGCTCTCATCATGGTCATGTTCACCTTTCTCCTCGACTTTGCGGCCGAATGGTACGTCGAAAAGAAGTACCGCATGCCCCATGAGGCCGAGAACCTCGAGGACGCCATCACGTCGGCCGGCACGCACAGCCATCTGCACTCCGCCGACCAGGACGCCAAGACGGTCTCGCCCGGCGGCAGCATCGACGCCGAAAAGGCCGACTTCGCTGTGGCGGCCAACGACACTGCCTACTACGAGCAGTTCGCTGCCTTTTTGGTGCTTGAATTTGGCGTCATCTTCCACTCGGTCATCATCGGCCTCAATCTCGGCGTCGTGGGCGACGAGTTCAGCACGCTCTTCCCCGTCGTTGTCTTCCACCAGGCCTTTGAGGGCCTCGGTATCGGAGCCCGTCTCAGTGCCATTCCCTTCCCCAAGAACCCCTCCACCTTCCAACGCATCCTCCCCTGGGCCCTCTGCGCCGCCTACGGCCTCACCACGCCCCTCTCCATTGCCATTGGCCTCGGCGTCCGCACCACCTACAACGGCAGCTCCTTCACGGCCAATGTCGTCTCGGGCGTGCTCGACAGCATCTCTGCGGGTATTCTTCTTTTCACGGGCCTCGTCGAGCTCCTTGCGCGCGACTTCCTCTTCAACCCGAACCGTACCCGTGATGGTCGTCGTATGACCTTTATGCTTGTCTGTCTCTTCCTCGGCGCCGGCATCATGGCCCTCCTCGGCAAATGGGCCTAATTTGTGTCGCCCGTTCTTTCTTTTTTTCTCTTATTTCTTCTTTTTTGTTGCTTTCTTCGGGTCTCTTGGGGTTTTTGGTTTGAAAAAGTTGGATTTGTTTTTTGGATGATACCAGGTCGGATAGCCTACATTGTAATAAACACTCTTTGAAATTGCTCAATGACGCCAATATAGAATGAAATAAAAAAAGAAGAAAAGTAAAGAGAAGAAAAATGAAAAGATTTAAAAAAGATGAGAAATCATGTCCTCGCACCGACACTCATCTGTGCATGCGCCATCCTTGGCCGCCCCTCATTGTCACGCGCTGGAAACGACTGCTGCTGCGGCACCATGGGCGACGTCTTCTTTTGCTGCTGCGACGGACTCTGCATCTCGTCGTGTGTCCTGCTCCGCGGCGGCCCTCCATACGGATCGCTCAGAGCGTCGTCTTTGCGCCCCAGCGGATCCGTGTCCACACGTCGCACAGGCGGTCGTGCAAAGGGCTCCTGTACGTCGGCCACTTGCAGCTGCGCCACGGCCGAGCGGTCGCCAAAACGACGCAGAATCTCCTTGGTTGTCAGGTCGGACGAGGTCATGGCCAGAGACGGGTCGCTCGCCAGGGCCTGCATAATGGCGCTTGGAACGGTGCACATCTCCTCGGTGTGGGCAATCAGCATCTCGACGGCAGCAATGGACTCGTTGTTGCCGTCGAGCGTCGGCATGGTGGGCCCCTTGGGATCGTTGTTGAGATTCAGCAGATTGGGGGCCATCACGGTGGCTAGGTTGGGGATCGTCATCTTGGAGCCACTCTCCTCGTCCACCTCGTGGAACGACGCGGCAAACTTGAGAAAGGAAAAGAGCACCTCGAGACAGTCGCGGTTCGTCTTGGGCAGCAGGCAGCAGGCTAGATGGAGACACTCCCGACGGCGAGCCGCATCGGGGATCTTGCCCGCCGCAATCCACAAATGATAGAGCTTGTGCGTCATGAGCGGATCGGGCAGCTCCCGCAGGTACCGCTTCAGCAGGGCTGCGAGCTGGATTACGTTTTCATTGTTCAAATGAGCACTGTCGGCACCCTCCTGGTCGATTTGCTGCTGTATCTTGACCAGGCCCTTGATATTTCCGTTGCGACGGAAGACGCCCTCGACCGAGAGGTCCTGCGTGCGCAGAATGGAGAGGATGTCGTCGACTAGAGCAGGCACTCGCAGGGTGCCCGGGCCCACGCCGTCCGTGGAGTCAGCACCATCGCGCTCGACGATCTGCTCCAGGGGGACGCCAAAGACGCCCTTTTTCTTGGCCGCCTTTTTGGTGTCGTTCTTGAAGGCCTTGCCGAACTTGTTCCAAAAGGTGGCCGGCTTCCGCGACTCGATGAGGGCCAGCAGACTGTCGAGCGAGAAGCCGTCCAGCAGGTGCTGCATCTTGAGGACGGCCAGGTGGCGCACAATAAAGTACTCGAGGCTAGACAGCTCGGAAAAGTACTTGGGCGCAGCCTTGCCAGGACTCACAGCACGCGAAACGGCACTGGGACGCGATGCCGAGCGGGGACGGTCTGGGGGCGCGACGGCAACACCCTTGGCCTTTTCGGCAGCAACAATGCGCGGGATGTCGTCGAGGGTGAGGGCGTCTTGGTTGCCGAGAACAGAGTCTGAGGGAAGCTCGGCAACGGCATCAGCGCCAGGCGCAGCAGAAGCATCGGCAGGACCGGCGCCGTCAATGACGCGGGAGGCACGGGCCTTGCGGAAGCTGCTGGAGACGTGCTTATCCAGGCGGGTGCTGCGCAGACGGCGGATGTCGTTGAGCGTGGCCTCGTACGAGTTGCGGCCAGCGTCCGACGAGGCAGCAGCAGGGACTGGGCCGGCCGAGACAGGGCCAGAGGCGGCAGCAGCAGCAGCGTCTGTCGAGGCGCCGAGGATGTCGAGGAGACGGGCCATGGCGACGCGCAGCAGGTAGAGGAACTGGGCCAGCTTGGTGGCGTGGGCCATGGGGATGGGCGAGGCGGAGTTGAAGTCGGGACAGTTGCTGCAGAGGACGGTGCCGGAGTCTGGGCTGACGACGGCCTCGGGGAGGCTGTGGCCGAGCGCACGGGCGCAGCGGGAGCACGCGACGCAGCTGAGATGCCAGCGTCGACGGCCAGCGACGGCACACTCGTCCTCGACCGACTTTTGGCAGGCCGAGCAGTGGTCCGAGTCGCTGGAGGCGAGGCCGGCAAGGCTCTGGGCCAGCTGGGGCAGGGACTCGTCGGGCAGCGAGGCGACGGCGTCAAAGGCCTGGATGTCGTCGAGGAAGCGCAGCAGGCCGTGGGCAGACGGGTCCGAGCGCAGCGCGGCCTGGAAGTAGATGCGGATGAGGATTTTGAGGTAGTGGGCGATGCTGGTGACGAGGGACAGCAGCTCCTGGGTGACGCCGAGATGGGCCGCCGCGGCGTCGTGGGCGCGCGACAGCAGGGACAGGAAGGCGACAATCTTCTTGCAGAGCAGCTTGGCCTCGCGGCCGGCGTCGGGCCGGGCGTCTGCAGGGCCGAGACTGGCGTCGAGACGGTCGGCCGCGCGGAACAGCACCTCGACGAGGCGCACGAAGCGGCGCACGACAAGCACGCCGCCGAGATAGGCGCCGTTGCTGACGTGGAGCAGCATGTCGGAGATGCGGGCCGCGCAGGCCTCCTCGAAGAGCGACAGCACGCTCCAGATGCGGAAGACCTGGTGCTCGGTGAGTTCTTCCTGGGCGCGCAGCTGGCGACGGGCCGCGGGCGTGTCTGGCGGGGCCACGGCGGCGGTGTCGGCGGCAGGGTCGTCTTCGGCGACGAGACGCACGTTCCAGAACTTGTGGATCATGTAGCACTCGGGGTGCCAGTGCTGGGTGGTGCCGTGGCGCACAATCTCGACGAATTGCTTGAGGATGGCGGTGCGGCAGCCGCTGCAGCGCTGCGCAAAGCGCGTGGAGTAGTGGAAGTGGCAGTAGACGTCGCCGGCGTGCTCGTAGTAGCTGTCCTTGGCGCCAAAGGCCGTGGGGCAGGCCGAGCAGGTGAAGTGCTCGACGTGGTATTTGCGGTCCAGGGCCGTGATGTAGGAGCCGCGCAGGGCCCGGTCGCACTGGTGGCACAGCAGGCCGAGGCGGCGGAAGTAGTCGCGCTCGCACAGCGGATACGGCGTGCCGTCCGCGTCTTCGGCGGGGAAGAACTTGGACGCCACGATGTCGCCGCAGTCTTTGCAGCGGAAGCATTCGAGGTGGAAGACGCCGCCGAGGGCGCGCACGAACTGGCTGGTCGGCACGGCGAGGCACTTTGCGCACGCGGGGCGTCCGTCCGCGGCGTCTGCGTCTGCGCCGGCACTGGCCGCGTCTGCGGCGGCGCCGGCGGCAGCGTCGACCTCGACATGGGCGTTTGGTGCGTCTGTGGCGGCTGCTGCCTCTGCCGCGCCTCTGCCTGCTCCCGGGCCTGCGCCGCCGCCAGCACGGCCGTCGGCCCCGTCGTCTGCCATGGTGGGCGTGTTCTCCGTCGTCGTCGTCGTCGGTGCGTGCGTCGCGTCGCACGCTGTTTACGAAAGGGGTCTGCCCTAAACTGCATTCCAGGCCCACTACCCTACCCACTACACTACCCACTGCCCACTACCCACTACCACTGCACCCGCCCGCAGCAGCGCCTAGCCGCTGCTGTGCCCCCTGTGCCCACGCCCGCGCCCGTGCACCAACCGCCCCAGCTGCCTCTCCACTACCCGCCTGCCCTCAGCGCCCCAGACCCCCTGTGGCCCCTCCACCACGCTCCACCCAACCGTCCTGTGCGTCAGCCGTCGCATGTCCTTCTGGCCCTCGCCCCACGCCCGGTCGCCGTCCATCTTTTCCCCCGACGACACCACCGCCACTGCCGTGTCCTGCAGCTGCACCGCCCGGCTGGTCGCCACCTCGCGCCGCGTCAGCGTCGTCGCCACCAGTCCCTCCTGCAGCTGCCCGAAAAGAGCCTTGCTGCTCCACTTGGCCGACCACGTCCACAGCCGTTCCAGCCCCAGCGGTGACGCCACCGCGCGTGCCCAGAGCCCTGCGTTGCGCCAGAAGCCCCCCAGCCGGCCCAGCAGGTCCTCGTGCAGCGCATCCACCAGCAGCATGCCCTCAATCTCCGTTCCGCGTCGCGACGCAAAGATCCGCGCGTAGAGGGCGCCTCTGCCGGTTCCCAGCAGCACCCACGGCCCCGTCTCGCCCGCTCGCGCCAGTGCCTCGCTCAGCGCCTCTGTGGCCTGGCCCGCCGAGTACGGCGACGGCGCGGCATCGCTCTGCTCTGTCAGACTCCTGTTCTCACCCGCACACTCTGTAAAAACCCACCCATCCCATCCCCGGCCGGTCTACAAAGCAGTACCGGCTCATCGTCCCGTTCTTGACCGCCTCCTCGGCAAACTGCCACAGCCCCGCCTCCACCGGCGCGCCGTCCGTCTCCAGCAGCACCGTCGGCAACGGCTTCTTCGTCGGGCTCCCGTGGCAGTACACATGCACCTCGTAGCGCCCTTCGTCCACGCTGTACCGTGTCCCCGGCGGCCGCTTTCCTGCCTCCACGGCCCGCAGCACCAGCGTGCACAGCATCAGAAACGCCACCACAAACGTCACAGTTGCTGCTGCCGTCGACACAACAACCCGCACCCACTCCGAAAACGACATGCCCTCCTCTGTGCGTCCCCGCAGCCTCACCTCCTCTTCCTCCCGGCCCCATGCCACCATGCGGTCCGACGCCATGGCCCACAGGCCCGCAAAGAGGGCCCAGCACGCACTCGCCACGCCCACCCACGCCTCTTCGTGGCGCAGCCGTCCCACGGCCGCCGTCACCACAATGCTGGCCAGCAGCACGACGGCCGTGGCGCCCGTGACCATCTGCATGGCCCGCGACGGCACGGCAAAGAAAAAGATGTTCACGGCGAGCGTTACCATGGCCATGGTGGCGTATGCAAAGGCCGTGCACGGCGAGCCCGGCGTGGTGAACCCTGGCGGCGTCAGGAACATGGACACCAGGAGCAGCGTCCACCAGACAAACGACAGCCCCAACAGCAGCACTGTGGCATGTCGCAGCAGGCGGATGGAGAGCAGGTTGTACGGCGACACGGGCAGCTCACGGCCGCTCAGGCGGCCCTCGCTGTCGATTCTGTTCGGCAGCAGCCGCGTCGTCTCGTTCGGCTCGCCTTCCCGCGGCGAGCGGACATTCCACTGGATTTCTCTGTGATCACTCATACTCAGCACTTGTCCAGTGCAATGGACGGCCGGCAGGCTGCCTTTTATAGCTCGGAGCTGCCCACATGACGCCTGACGTAATGGGTTGCTTCGTATTGAAAATTATGGGCACTTGTCTAAGATCAACCACAATACATGGAAAAAAGGTACAAGGAAAAAAGAAGAAAAAGGGCTCTGGGAGTCTAGGCGTCTAGAAGCCTAGGACGCAAACAATGTGGCCTCGTCACGCAGGTACTCTCCGCAGTCCGCCTGGTGGAAGCACACCGTGTCCGTTGGCGCCAGCCGCCGCGACTCCAGCGTCCCGTGTGCCGTCACCCCAAACCCCAGCGGCATGTCGTTCATGCTCAGCACAACCACCCCCTGGTGTCCCGGACAGTCCTCCGAGTAGCGGCCCACGTGTGCTTTGAGCACGTGTCCGCCGTACAAGAACGGCATCACGCCGTTGGGCCGCACCCAGATCTTGTAGCGCGCGTGCTCCGCCAGCACCGGCAGCGCCGTGATGTGCAGCCGAAACTTGCCGTTTTTTGTAAACTTGCCTGTCTTGTCAGTCTCTCCTTTCGCGGGAACTTCCCTATGGCCTACCGAGACACGTCCCCACCGACAGCAGCTTGTCCCGCGACACGGACGTCGCCATGTTGGCCACCGACAGAAGCACATAGTACACCCGGTTTTGCGACAGCCGAAAAACGGGCCGGTCCGCGTCCGGCGTGTCGTCCAGCGGCTCAATCAGCTTCTTGAGGCTCGCCCCCGTGTAGTCTGCCAGCTTCTTGAACACCGTCTGCGTCTCCTCCTCCGTAAGCGGTCGCATTTTCGCTTCTTGCACGTCTCGCTCTCAACTTTTTTTGCGATAAGACGTCTTATCGATTATCTTGCGTCACTCTCACGTGGAATTTAAGTGGGGAACTCGCTATGTAATCACTGCCTATGGATCTTCTGGGTAAGCCGTGGCTTTTGTGCACAAGCCGTGGTAAAAACATAATGAGCGTTTATATTCTTTCATATTATAAGGCATGATTGTGGCTATGTTTGTATATAAAGGCGCCTTGTGCCCATTCCACTTGGATATATTATTTCAGTACGATAGAAAATGAAAGCAATAACCTATTTCCATATTCAAAGCCTGGATTTTGGCCTCTGGGGAAATTTTATACAGAAATGGGAAATTAACAAAGTCTACTTTGCCATCTTTGTGAGTAAAGACTTCTCTCTTATGATTGATAGGTTTTCAACTGTTTCCGTCTTTCTGGAACGATTTACTGGCGACCTTCAAATCCGTAATAATCTCGAGTATATAGCCCCCCTCTCCAAAACGTTGGTGGCTCGTCAAATTCAAGATGCAAATTACTACCCGTCCTACAAAAGCTTGGCCTATAGAATCCATGGCCTGAAGGAGTTGAGTATCAAGATGAATTCCGCCTGGGATCCCTTTTTCGTCGCCATTCTTCAGCACAACCAAAACCTCAGCAGCATTCGCATTGAGGCCCCTGGTGGGATGAGAAATACGCGACAAGCTATGGTGGAAAACTGCCCCAAGTTGCGTGAGCTTGCCTTTATGCAATGTAAGCCACTGGAAACTGCATCTATTATTACGGCACATCCAAATCTCCGTCATCTGCAACTGTACCGTCTGTGTAATGAGCAGGGCTGCCAAGAGCTTGGTGAAGCCATACGGGGCCTTGAGCATCTCGAGCAGCTCTACCTCCAGGAGAATTCCAATATCAACCGCATCGTCGAGCATATGACACCCAGCACAAACTCTTCTCAGCCTCTCTTCCCCAACATGAAGGAGCTTCGAGTGGGTGGATCTTCTATAACGAGCAGGTCGATGCGTCTCTTGACGGGACATGTGCCCAATGCAGAGGTTGTGCGTATTGAAGATGTGCCGTCGGATCTATCGACAACATATGACTTTATTGCCCACCTCCAGTGTGTTCGTATCTTGACGTTCGAGAATTCATTGCAAACCGTTCCAGACAGCAGTGTCTACGCTATGTTGACGAGCATCAGCAGCTCATCTGCACAGACCTTGCAAGAATTTATGGCACCCCTCTTTTCCGAACCTACTAGTAAAAAGACTTACGCATATTTGTATAGTGAACGATTCCCCAACGTTAAACGGCCGGCTTATATAGTCAAGGAAATGGAAAAGAATGGCTCGCTATGAACACTTTTTAGAAAGCAATTTTACGTATTACATAGGCCAAGGTAGTAGATGATCAATACAATACTAGCTATCTCTTTCGATATTTTAATCCCTCTGTTCTATTTGCCCAACAACCAATACCTTCTCATCAGTACAACTGCAAAAGGAAAGACAGAAATCATACAGACAAGCATCTCAAGGTAAAGATTACTTTTCCATCCTTTGACCCCAAGGCTTCGTTACGGCAGACTATAATAACCTTCCAATGGCAAGAGGAATGAAGAATCGATGACATCATACAAGCTACATCCTTTGGTACGAAAAAAAGGGCCCCTCAAGACTCAAGACGCAAAGATCATCGAGGTTAATCGTGTTCCAATAAACTTTTCATAGCATGGACGACGCCGACTTGAAAAGGGTAAGCTGCAGCTGACAGCGGACACATTCTCACGGCAGATTCGAGAGGAGCGTCTGGCCCAGCTGCGCCAGGAAAGATCGGGCGGCAATGCAGAGACACGACAGGAAGAGCAGCAGTATGTCCCGTCTCTCTTCTCTTTTTTTTTTTAGTGAAAACAACTCACAGACAGACGTGAGGCACGGGACAACGCAATGGGCCGGATCCTGCACGTGGAGGCCCTCGAGAGGTGGAAGCGCATAGACATGGTCAAGCCCGAGAGGGCCCAGGCCATTGCACAATACCTCAACACGCTGGCGCAGACGGGCCAAATAAAGAGCAAGCTGGCCGACAAGGACTTTGTCGGGCTGCTCACGCAGGTGTCCGAGTCGGAGAGCGCAAAGACGGAGAGGTTTACGGTGGCCCGTCGCGCCTGGGACCTCGACGATGACTTGGATATATAGCGCTTTTATTTTTTCTTTCTCTTCTTTTTTTCTTCAATAGAATCATGCATTTCGTACAAGTTCCCTCAGACCCCTCAGCTGGTCGCGCCACACGAGCCCGTAGCCAAAGAAAATAAGCCCCCGGACAAAGGACCACCCCTTCCACTGGCTCTGCACGGGGTACTGCACCACCCCGGGGAGCTGCGTGCGGATGCCCATCCATCCGAGCCGGTCCGCACAGATGCTCTTGGCATTGCACAGCGACTGCAGGCCCTCTTTCCCGGCAAACCGTCCGTAGCCAGAGCCGCCCACGCCGCCAAACGGGAGGTGGACGGCATAGTACGTGGCAAAGTCATTGACCGACACCATGCCCGCCCGAAGGCCCCGGACAACACGCTCCAGCTCGGCGGCACCAGCACCGACGTCGTCGCCAAAGACAGACGCACCTAGCCCAAACGGCGAGGCGTTCGCCGCGGCCAGCACAGAGGAAGCAGAGCCGTCGTCGGCACAAATCATGCAGAGGATCGGCCCGAAGCACTCCTCTTGGGCAATGGCCATGTCCGGACGCACATCCACAAGCAGCGTCGGCTGAAAGTAGTGGCCGTGCGGGAACTCGGGGTGGTGGTAGCGACGTCCCCCGGCAAGCAGACGGGCCCCACGGCCGACGGCGTCCTGCACAAGCCCCTCGAGACGTGCAAAATGGGCGTCCGAGATCATGGCACCCACGTCATAGGCCGGCGTTGCCGACGACGTGGGCAGCTGGAAGCCCACACGCAGCGAGGCGACCCTGTCGGCTGCCAGCTGCACGAGGTCGTCGTAGACGCCAGGCGTGGCAATGACACGCTCGATGCCAATGCAGTTCTGGCCGCTGGATTGAAAGGTGCCCCGGAGCATGGTGGCTGCCACCGAGGGGAGACGGCCCTTTGCGACCGAGTCGAGGACGATAAAGGGGTCTTTCCCGCCGAGCTCGGCACAAACAGGCGTCAGTGCCTTGGCGGCAGAGGCACAGACGTGCTTGGCCACGGGCCGCGAGCCGATAAAGGTAATATGGGAAATGTCCGGATGCTCCGTCAAGGCAGACGCCGTTTCGGGCCAGCACACAACGGTCTGGACGAGGGAGGCGTCGTGGCCGTGGGCCAGCAGGGCGCCCTTGACGAGGGCGGCAAAGTAGACAGCGCTCCAGGCCGTCTGCTCCGAGGCCTTGACGACAATGGCATTGCCGGCAAAAAGGGCCGAGACCATGGGGGCCACGAGGTTATGGAAGGGGTAGTTCCAGCTCACGAGGGCGGCCACGACGCCCAGCGGCTCGTAGACGACCGTGTTGCGCTTGTGCGGCATCAGCAGGGCATTTGTCGGCCGCCGAGACGGACGGAGGGCGTCTTCTCCGTGGCGCAGCGTCCACTGGATGCGTTCGGCGACGACAAGGACCTCGCCGAGGGCAGCATCGAGCGGCAGCTTGCCCGAGTCGAGGCAGGCCACGCGGCAGATCTCCAGCTGGTGGTCGAGGACGTGCTGCAGGAGAGAGACGAGCACCTGGCGCCGCTGCGCAAAGGACGTCGTTGCCCACGCTGGCTGCGCCTTTTTTGCAGAGGCAACGGCTTTGTGGATGTCTCTTTCCGACGACGGCGTGACCTCGCCAAGGAACTGGCCTGTGCCGGGGGCGTAGCACTGGATGGCCGTGGCGCCTTCGAGACGGACCCGGGGAGGGTCGAGATGGCGCCGTTCCTTGGGGGTTTCAGGCAAAGACACCTCGTAGTTTACAGGGACAATGCGTGTGCATTGATAGTAGACGGCCACGAGGACGGCTAGGGCCGTGGCGAGACACGTCCCGTAGGCGATCAGGGGGTGTGTGTCCATGCTGCCAAGTGTGCAAAAGACGCGTGAGGCGCAAGAGAGTGGAGCCGTAAAAGGCCATGGCAGAGTAAATAAGGTATGTACATCAATATCCAAAAAAAATGCTACATTATAAAAAAGAAGGAAAAAAAAAAGAGAGAAGGCTATAAAACTAACGGAAACGGGCTCGGCAGCGGCCCATGACCTCGCCCTGGCAGACAAGCTCGGCGCTAAACTCGGAGCCGTCGAGGGTCAGGTAGATATCAAAGTAGACACGGTAAAACGTGCCCTGGGGCGTGTCCATGCGCTCAAAGTCCTTTTCGAGGTTCTTGCGCGACAGGTCGGACGTCAGCGTCACGACGGCCTTGATGCGCGGGTCCTTTGTGTACTCGGGACAGGCGTCGTCGTCGCAGGCATACAGCACGTCCTCGTACATGAGCGTGGCGCCAGGGGCCACTTGCCGGAAGAAGGAGACCTTGACGGGCTCGCCAATCTTGACCTTTTGGCCCTTGTGCACAAAGATTTGGCGCGTAAACTTGCAGCGGTCCTTGCCGTCCAGCGACGGCACGCGGTACGCCTCCGGGTGGTAGCCCTCCTTGAACGGCTGCAGCGTGGCCATGAGGTAGTGGCGTCGGGCCACGCGGTGCGTGATGATGCGCTCCGTAATGCCTGCCGTCACGGCGCCCTTGACAATGGCCGCCACCGAGTCCATGGGCCGCACAATCTTGGACTGGTACTGCGGCGGCACGTGCAGCTTG
Organism: Chrysosphaeria jannelii; assembly: GCA_020002325.1. NCBI lineage: Eukaryota > Fungi > Ascomycota > Sordariomycetes > Ophiostomatales > Ophiostomataceae > Chrysosphaeria > Chrysosphaeria jannelii. The sequence continues at coordinate 83,305 of JAGKRY010000034.1, read as the reverse complement.
ATCTGCTGGAAAAGGTACTCGGAGGCGCCAAAGCCGCCGACGACCAGGATGTTCTGCAGCGAGCGGTTCTGTGCCTGGATGGCAATGATTTGGTTGCGCACCAGCTCGATGATGCGGTTCACGACGGGCTCGAAGCACTGCAGGATCTCCTCGTTGGTGAACGTCATGTAGCCCTCCTCGATGCCGGCCTCGGGGAACTCGGCCTCGATGCCGACGTCGACGGCCCATTTCTGGTCGTTGTTGCGGAAGTCGGCCTTGATGCGGTTCTCAAAGTCCATGATGCACTTGGCGTACACACGGCCCGAGATCCGCGACCCGTCCGGCAGCTTCATCTTGCGGATCTTGGTCCGCAGAATGTTGCTGAAGTTGCGGTTCAGCGCCGTCGACCCGCACGAGTCGCCCGAGCCCGTCGTGCACTCGGCCACCGTAAACGGATTCTCCTCCTCCACCTCGTACGCAATCAGATCCACCGTGCCGCCGCCGCAGTCCACAATCAGCAGCGCGTCGTGCACCTTGAGCTTCAGCAGCCCCGTCTTGGAGCAGAACAGCGCGGCGGCCTCGGGCTCCGAGATCAGCGTCAGCCGGCTGTCGTTCTCGTCGCGCAAGAACCCGGCCTGGATGGCTGCGGCCCGCGTGGCGGCCTTGCCGGCGTCGTTCCAGATGGCCGGCACCGTGATGTAGTAGCGGATGTTGTTCTCCTCGCGGTTGAACACCTCGCCCAGCGTCTTGGTCAGTGCCTTGCGCATGGCCAGCCGCAGCTGGAACAGGTAGTCTGCCGCCACGTCCACCTCGGACTTGCCGCTCGGCAGCGGCGGCAGATTGATGGGGTCAATGTACGTGTTGCCCGACAGCATCAGCTGCAGCTTGAACCACTCTACCTTTTGCACGCCAGGCTTGGGGTACCCCGTAGGCGCCAGGGCATCGGCGATATCGGGGCCCCAGCCGACTACTTTCTGGCACTGGTCGTAGTACAAGACCGTCGGAATCTGCCGTCAGCTTCTGCACACCATTCGTCTATTTTCCCCTACCTTTTGCTTTGTGTACGAGCCTGCGCCCGGCCACTCTGTGATGATGTCCTCCTTGGCGTCGTTGTTCGTCGCAAACGCAAACGCAACACCCGAAAACGTCGTGCCCTGCGCGTCAGCATGAATGCTGGCTTTATATTTTCAAAAAAAGAAAAGAAAAAAAACTCACAAAATCAATGCCCACAATCAGCTGCGACTTTGTCCGGTTGCTTCCCTCCACCTCGGCCGGGTGGCTGAACCCATTCACGTTCTGCATCACCGGGTTGTACCCGACGTTGGGCACCGGCTGGCCGTACCCCGGCGGTCCCGGAGGCCCCGGCGCCGGATGTAGCGCCGGCGGATATCCCGCGACAGCGCCAGCGCCCGTGTTAATAGGCGGAGGCCCGCCAACCATTTGCGACGGCGGCGCGCGGTGGACGGCAGGGTTGTATCCCTGCGTGTAGCCCGGCGGCTGTGGCGCACCGTGGTTCATGGCAATCGGCTGCGGCGCAGGCGGTTGTGGCGCAATCGGCGGTGGCGTAATGGGCCCGGTGTGCTGCTGTGGCTCGGGCGATGCGTGGCCAGAGGAAGGAACGACTAGCGCTGCTGCGGCGGAGTCTGCGTGGGGCGCTGGTGCTGGTGCTGATGGCAGTTGCGCCTGTTGGCCAAAATTGGAAGGAGCGGGCTGCGGTGTGGGGATGCGCGCAGGTGACGAGACGGTAATGTGGTTGTTGTTGCTGCTGCCCGGTGGAGGCGTGGGGTGAGGCGATGGGTACTGTAGCGAAAGGGCTGCCGGGCTAGGTTGATGTTGATGTTGGATTTGGGGTTGGTTTTGGTGTGAAGGCTTTCGTCTGCTAAACCCGATGTGCTTCCAAAGTGACATAGGGGATGGTGAGAGAGGGTGCCCTTTTTTAAAAAAGAACGCACTTAAGAAGGGAAGAAGAGGGGGCAAAAAAAACAATAAAAAAAAGTTGGCCGACTGCTATTTCCAGTTTCCAGTGGGAACAAAATGGGCGCACTGCCTTAGAATGCCTCGCTTTTTTTTCAATCTTCGTCCTTCCTTTCCCCTTTCCTTTTTTTATTTCTCGAGGGTGAACGCGAACGGACTAGTCTCCTTCCTCCTTGTAAAAAAACAAAAAAAAAAAGCACTTGGGCTCCCGTGATAAAGTAATAAAAATATAAAAAAGTTTATTTTAAAAAAAAGCACACAAAGGCCTACAAAACAATTGTCAACAAGTGCTTCTGTTGGACGGAAAATGGTTTTGAAAGTGAGCAAAAAGAGCGAGTTGAAACAAGGCTGGATGGAATGGCAACACGTTTTTTTTTTTGCATCTCGTCTTTTTTATCAGGCAGGGTTGAGATCGGCCGCAAAGTACCTGAAAGGTTTCTCCAAGGATTCTCCCCGTACACTGTACTAAAAAAAAGTGCAACGCTCGCTCCTCCTCCTCCTCCATCTTCACAACACTACGTGCCAAAAGAAAATAGTTGGGTAGGAACATCCATGCCATGTCCAAGACGAGGCGTTCTATCATATGCGGCCCAAAAAAAACCTCCGATGCCACCCTCCTCCCTCTCTCTTGATATGAAGCCTTCTTCGAACGTTAGCCTTTTCTGCTTCAAAATAAAAATAAAAAAAGCACAACTGCCTTTTCCACTCGACTTTGGAGACATTCCTTCAAAACACTCTCCCATTCATAGCGGCTAGCGTGGAGCCTCGGTGGGTCTTTTTCGATGTTTCGTACACATTTGTAATGTACAAAAGTTCAAACTGTAACCAAAAAAAGCACGGGTGACAGCTTGGCTTCATCTGTGGGTCCCTCGTTGGAAAGGGTCTCCCAAAAATGCTTCACCAACTGCCACTGGTCTCATCGAGGCCCGTGATAACGGCCCATGGGCGTTGATGCGATGAATTCTATTTTTATAAAACTTTATAAAAAGATTTTTTTCCCATATCATACAATCTATGTATTCTTACCATGATCATGCATCGAGTGTTGTCATAAACTTTTTTTTCACCGAGACAAATGGGCCTTTCCGGCGAAACAGTTCCTTTGGATCATCCAACCCCTGGAATACATGTGCCTGTTGATAGGATCCCGTCTCCACACTAGGATTGGGTGTTTGTTCCACGCCATAGGTCTGCCAAAAGGCATCGTCAAGATCCACAAATGGAATGTACGACTTGACCTGTGCCTTGACGGCCAGTTCTCGTGACCGGATCAGTCGCATAATCATCATGTTCTTGCGGCACTTGAGGCCCAGCTCCAGGCCCCGGCGCACAAAGTAGCCATTCAGGAAGAGAATGTCCGTCTTTTTCCCCTGCATCACTTGTTGGTCCATGTGACATCGCCCTCCACCCACGGCAAGCCGTCGTAGCGTCTGGTTCGGCCCGCTCTCCGTGCCTTGCAGCCCGAGAATGCGTCGGCCCGTGCCCCATCCACTGCCGTCCGTGTTGGGGACATGCGCCCGCTTGTTTGTGTCATTGGCACGGTTGAAAAACTCGCGCATCACGAGCCGCTCCATGCGGCCGCTCTGCACCAGCCGCTGCAGGGGCTGGGACGCCGCCGTCTCTGGCAGGGCCTCCACCACGGCCACCAGTTCATTGACAATGTCCTGGATCACCGCGTGGGCCTCTTCATTCAGCCAGAGCGCATCGCCGACGGGCAGCCCCAGAATCGTCGCCACCGGCTCAATAGCCGCCTTGTAGACGAGCGGCGGCAGTTTGTACCGCAGCACCGTGTCCACGTCATACCGGCCTGCCCCCAGCAGGGGCGTGGCCACCAAGAGCTTGATCAGGGGATGGTGGATATCAATGGCCCGCGCACGGTACTCTTCCTCGGCCTGCAGTGTGCACTGCTCCCGCTCTTGCAAGCCGGGATTGGCGTCGGGGTCGAGATACGACAGGCTTTGCGGGATGCCCGACACGAGCTTGGGCCGACGCGGTGGCAGATACGACGCCAGCATGAGCCGGCCGGGCGACAGCTCGCGTACCGTCATGCTGCCGTCGTTGTAGCCGAGCGAATGCGACATGTGGCCCAGGATGTAGCGTGGCCTCCGCGCGGGGTCCGCAAAGTAAATCTGGTTGAGCCGCTCAATCACGCCCAGGCCTGGCTGGATCATGCAAATGGTCGACTGCTCGTCGAGACGGTGCCGCAGCCGGCCAATGATGGAAATGCTCGATGTGCATGTCGACGGCACAATCAAGTTGTAGATGCGCTGGTCATGCGGCGAAAGCTTCTCCTCGGGCACGGTCCGCAGCCGCTCCAGCCTGTCCACATACTCGTAGGCCTCCATGTCCCATGGGATCTTTTCGATAAACACCCTCTTCTCGTTCATGACGGTCTTGTCTGCCCGGATCACCTGGATCTGTCCCTTGGCCTTGGCCCATGTCGACATGGTCTCGGCACTCGAGAACAGCATCTGCACAGGCTCGAGCTGTGGCAGAGACGAGAGTGCATGGGCAATGTACGTCGCTGCATTTGTGCCGCCAATAATATACACCCGTCCCTTTAGGCCCTTGAGACCCCCCCATGGCAGCTCCACGTCCGTAGTCCTTGACGTCTCCCACGGTGCCCCCTCTTCTTCGTCCTCTAGGGTCGGCTCCAAGGCCGTCTCCAAATTGAGCAGCCTCTCAATCTCATCGGCCTTTAACGCTGGCCTTATCGGCCTTCTTGGCCTTTTTGTCCTCTTTATCGGGGCCGCCCTTTTGGTCTTTTCCCCCTCCGATATCCCTTCCGTTGTTTTTTCCTTTCCATCGTCTTCTTTTCCATCCTGAGACGCTCCTTTCGTCTTGGCTGGATCCACCAACGCCTTGACCATCGTCTCGAGGGTAGGCAGTGTTGGAATCAATAACGAGGGATTCCCAAAGGGGAAGTTGTAGTCAAAGGGGTTCCTCTCGGGAAAGGCCTTTGTATTCGTCGTGAAAAACTTGGGCTTCGTGCTTTCCTCCTCCTTCTCTTCCCGTGCCCCGTCCCTCTTCACCTTGTCGCCATCATCGCTCTTTCCATTTCCATTCCCATTCGGACCTGTCTTGGACGCCCATCTGCGCACGTGCAGAGTGCTCACTCGTTTAATTCGACGCATTGGTGCTCTCCCTCAACGTCCATGCAGTTGTGCCCGCACAGCTCCTGCTATCCGGCCGCTCTTTCTGTTGCGCGAGGCGTACAATCTTTTTTTCTTTTTTTTTTCAATGGCCTTGCGAGGCGTGACATACATAGTCTAATGTACCTTGATATGTATCTTACAAGACCCATAAAAAAGTCTCGAGTCTCCAAAAAAGAACGTAACATCCAAAAGAGAGCAGACACTGGTCGCTGGAATTGGAATGGATGATATTCGGCCGCGTATTCGACAGCTCGAGGCGGCCATTGATCATCTGGAGGCGAGCGTAGGCCCGCTTCTCGAGGATGGCCACAAAAATGCAGCCTTGAGCGTGCCGCTTCTGGACAGGGCGAAACTCCACGTCCTGTCTGCGTATGCGCTGGAGTCGGCCCTCTTCTGCAGCCTCCAGATGTCGGCAGCGAATGCGCGCGAGCACGCCGTCTTTACAGAGCTGCAGCGCGTCAAGCAGTACATGGGGAAGATCAAGGACGCGGAAAAGGCGCCAGAGACGGACAAGGACAAGCCGCGTCTGGACAAGTCGGCTGCCATTCGCTTTGTCAAGGCCGACATGGAGGACCCGGAGATCAAGGCGCAGCTCAGCCAGCTGATCCGGGAGGAGCAGGCCGCCGTGGAGGAGTCGGCCAAGGCGCGCACGCCGCAGGCATCCATTGGCTTTGCGGACCGGAAACGCACGTCGTCTCCTGCCGCGAATCCAGCCTTGGCAAAGCGGCCAAAGAGCAAAAAGAAATGAGCAAGATACCCTGTACATAGAGAATAAAGCGAAGAAGGGAATGAAAGAAAGACGGAAAAACAAAAAGAGAAAGAGAAAAGTCTATGCGATTTCCTGGCCCAGCCGTGCCAGCTCGTCCTTGCAAAAGTCACGAGCACTCAGAATCTCCGTCGCGCCATACACCACCCGTCGCTTCGCCCGGTCGCCCGTGGCGGTGCGCGCCACCCAGTCCTGCACATTGCCGTATTCGTGCACACTGCCGCCGCCCACGACAAACACAATTGCGTCGGTGAAGCCCTGCCGCCTCTGGCCAAACGACGCGGCCGCCGACGCGGTCTCCTCGTGGCCCTGTCCGCGCATGGCCGACGTCGGCATGGTGCCACGTGCATGTGCGTTCCTCGGGTCAAAGTAGGCGTAGTTCTCCGTCTTTTGGATGGCGCTGCTGTCGGACGTGGCCGGGTCCATAATGCTGCCCACAATGCTCGTCACCGGAAGGTCGCGGTTTGTGGGCAGAAAGTTCTTGATGGAGCCTACAATCGACTCGAGATTGGCCGTCAGATTCGTCGGCACGCCGCGGTCCTTGAGGCGGTCCGTCAGCCGCGACGAAATGTTGGAAAACCGCCCAAACAGGTCCGTGGGCCCGCCCTGTGCCGCCGCGGCTGCGTTTGTGCTTGCCATTTTGATAATGTTTGTCGTGTCCCGCAGCTTGCGGACGTAGGAGAGCGACGTGACGTCTGCGCCGGCCGTCTTTAGGGCGTCTTCCAGCTGGCTAAAGTCCTTGCGGGACAGGCCCTGTTCGATGGTCATGTACCAGATGATGAAGAAGCGCAGCTTGTCGGTGGCGTCGGTGCCCTTGGCCTTGTCTTCGACGAGCTCCTGCACCTGGGCCCGCGTCATTTTGCCGATGGACTCTTCAATCTGGAAGAAATTGTCCAGCTGGCGGTCCTTGATGCCGTTCAGCAACGCCCCCAGAATGTTCCTATCGTCGTAAGTCGAGTCCTCGCAGGCGAACGAGCGTGTACGTACATGTGGATGTCCAAGACGGCCTTGCGCTCGCGCAGCTCCGGCAGCAGCGTGATGGCGGCCTTGAGGTGCTGTGCACTGGCGCCGGCATTGTTCTGCAGGTCCTCGAAGGAGGACGCGCCGGTCTTGCTGGTGATTTCGCTGGTGTCCTGCTTGTAGCGGCTCAGCTCGGCGTCAATGTCCTCGGCCACCTGGGGGAACGGCAGCGGTGCGTTTTTGTTCCAGAAAAAGTCGGTGGCGTTGATATCGTACGTCTTTTTCGTCGTGCCCTTGGACGGGTCCCTTTCGTCGTTGGGCGTCTCCACCGTGACGCGGTTGAGCTTCTTCTCGAGCACGTCCGTCACGAGGCTCTGGTACGTCCACGAATGCGACAGCATCGACGTGACGTCAATGTTGCGGTCCAGGATGATGAGCACAGGCCGCGACGACGGCAGTGCCGCGCCACGGGCGTGTGCCGACGCAGAGAACATGTTGTCCTGGGCGCTGAGCAGGTGGTCGCGCAGCTTCCGGTCGAGCTGCGTGGCCACCATCTCGGCAGCATTGCCCTTGGGACAGCGGATAATGGGCACGACACCCATCGTCACCACGACGGAAAACAGCCCGCTGACAACCTTTCCAATGACGGCGTCGACTTCGTCGTCTTTGATCTTGGCCGAGTTGAGCGACCAGTACGTGTGGTCCTTGTGCATGCCGAGATCAAAGAGGTCGTTCTCGGCACAGATAAAGTTGAGGTACTGGTCGTAGAGCTGCTCGATCTGCCCATTAGCACTGAAAAATAAAAGGCCAAAGACGCACCAGGTCCTGCTTCCCCGTCCTGATCGCCTCCGCCGCAAAGTCCTCCACCAGCGGCCGCGGTATCGACGACAAAAAGTTCACGTGCGCCGCCGCATACAGCTCCTTTTCCAAGTCGGCAGCAACCGCTTTGATGTTGGCCCTCGTCGGCTCCATCAAATAGATGGCCGGGGCGTCCTCGATCCGGTGCCGCTCCGCCGCCAGGTGCAGGTGCATCGTCACCCCCAGCGCCCGCAGGTCGCTCACACGCAGCACGCTGCTGACAATCTGCATCCCCAAGTCGTCAAACACCAGCACTTTCCATATCGGCGCCCCGTCGGTCCCCACCGAAACGAGGGCCGAGTGCTTCCCCGTGCCCTGGTCCTCGTCGGGGATCGCCCGGTTCAGGTTCAGCATGCACTTGAGCGCTGCCGTCTGCTTGTCGCGCAACGAGTCCATTCTTTGTCGTCGGATCAGGCTGCCTCGTGTTCACTTGGGCTGTTCGTCGCTCGCTGCTTCCATCTATAGCGCAAAGGGGCCCGCTTCGCTCTGGTCGCAATTTCCTTGCGTCTCCAATTCAGAGCTCCTTCCCTTTTTTCCATTGCGCTCTGTACACGTTGCGACGGGAGTATTAGCTAATCCATGTTATGGATCAGTCATCTGACTCCACTGGCCGCAGCAAAAACCCGACTCGAAGCCGGTGGACTGCATGCATTTTGTGCCGGAAGACATGCGTAAGATAAAATCATTCGACGAGGACAGTTCAATAAGGGCCTCAAAGAATAGAGTAAGAGGAGAGCAAGAATGACCTCTACATTAGCTCAAATCTATAAAAGATTTTGCTGTGTACGCTATATTTCACCATCGAAATTTACATTGAAATTTACCATTTATAAAAGAATGTCTGGAAGTATTATCGTAGAAACGAGCGTGTCTGTCTATGCCTGGGTACGAAGTAAGCTGGCAGGCCCGAGTGAACAGGATGAAGAAACGCCAAAAGACGAGACACACACGCCGAGGGGCCGAAGTCTGCGGCAACGGCGGTCGCTTTATCCCATCCACCGAACCGTAACGGGACGTCTTCTTGGAGGAACTAGTATTCCAGCGCTTTGTGACACTGGTCTTCCCCGGTGGCAAATAGGCCTTATCACTATGCCTTGTCTTTGTGTGTATCTTTATTTTTCTAAAAGTTCTGCCTACATTCCCGTTATTGGTCGGGTTGCATGGCCTGGTCCATCCCCTAACGCCCTTGCCTTTTGTCGCTATGCCACCTGGCACCTCTTCATTTTTGGCTTAAAGGAATATGGGTTGGATCTTGTTATTTGGGCGTGGTTGCGTAACTTTTGTTTGTGAATGTCTGGGTTTTTTAGTGGCGAGGCACGTCTTACATAGAAAACCTCGGGTCGAAAATACGTGCCTTGGTCATCTCGGGCCATGACGTGCGCTTGAATCACGCATTCGTCTTATGCTAAATTGAAAGCCTTGCGTAGCAGAGAACATGGGAGGCCTTGCCGGGGTGCCTATCCTTATATATAGCCCTATCCTATTCTGCCAACGTGAAATCTCCATCTAAGAAAATATATATTCTTTCCGCACCATGAAATATATACTCCTATTCGCCGCGTGGGCCTTGGTCTCGGCTGCGGGTCTTCCTAGCAGCCATGAGCCATCGGCCGTGCCATCGTCACGGGACTCGGCCATTCTCGCGCGGAGAATGCTGGCTACCGTGCACCATGGAAGCATGTCGACCGTTTTCATGGACACAAAGAATGCTCTCGGGGCAAAAGGCATTCCCATTGGCCTCCCCGAGTATATTGCCGCATGCGAAGATGGCAACCATGCAAGCGACCCAACGCTCTTGGCTGTCGACATTGCCACCAACTTTAAAAATGCAAAGGCCGGCTCCAATGTCAGCATCGCCATCCAATGGGACCCGCGTCTCCTCGAAGCAAAGGAAAAACCGTGGTGGAATTTTTTATTCCTTGGTAAGAAAAAGACACCACCATCACTAGCCTCTCTTCCTCGGTTTTCTCTTTTTGGCTATTTGGAGCCCATCCCAGGCCAAGATGCCCGCGATTCCCCATTGGCAAAGTGCTTTCTAGCATCCCATCCGGATACCAAGTACTGGACTCCCGGTGGCCACATTCACTCGTCTTCCTGGAAGCGCTTGGTGGTGACAAACGTCTATTGGGTGGGTGGGTTTGGCAACCTTGCCTATATCGGATGGATCCCTCTCGATGAATGGAAGGCTGTCACAAAAGAAGAATGGACATCAGCAAGACTCCCCGGCGAAGCATCCCCCTATAGTGACCTTTAGTTTTTTTTGCTTCTTTTCTTTTTTTTTCAATAAACTTTGTTTTTTATATGTGGAATAGGGCGAGGACCGAGGGCCTTGGCGGTAAAAGGTTTCTGAAACCATCTTTGGGTATAATGCGAAACGTCAAACTCGTAGTCGTTCTTCAAGGGAATGCCTGCCACAAACTTTGCAAACTTACTGCCTTTGGGTACGTCGCCGTGAACACTCGCGCATTTCTCAAACCGAATCACCAGATTCCTTCTCCCTCCCCGCCTCGACACGAGCACCGATGTAAAGAGAGATGCTTTTGTAATGGACGAATACGAAACATCCAACATGGCTAGATTGGGACACGTGCGTAGCAAGAAAATGACGGCATCATCACGCAGTTTGGGTATATGGCTTAGTGAAATCAGCTCCATCTTTTTGTGGCTCTTGGCTTTGATTAAGCCTCTCCCCAAGGATACAATGCTGCGCAGTGAAAATCCAATATTGCCATCAAACCTCACTTTTTTCAACTTCGGCATAGTGGCCACCACGTCATCTAGCCCCTCCCCCTGCATCAGCTTGCATCGCAAAATAAGCTCTTCGAGATGCGGGAATCGACCCCGGAGAGCAGCAATGCCATTGTCGGTAATGGCATGGCAGTCTGTAAGCTCCAAATGCTTGAGCTGAAATGTATGTGGCGCCCCCCCACGGGGGCCTCTCATCATGAGACGGAGCAAATTATCATCAAGGCCAAGGAAGCCCACCAATGATAGCCGCTCCAAATGCGTGGCATTCCATACCGACAGGCCCAACGCCGTTCCCCCCCTGTCGAGGAAACAAACTGAAAAGTCGCGTAGGGAGGCAAGCCCTGAAAGAATACGAGCTATGTAATCGCCTTGGATTTTGGTGCACAGACCTATGCTCAGTTTTCGGAGAGACGAGCAGGTCTGCAGGGCATCCACCAATTCGTTTCCATCACCATCGTCTACATACAGTTCCATGTGCTCCAAATGCCGATTTCGTCGAATCCACTGCGAAGTGTGACTGGTAAATCGAGACACTGAAAGGTACAAATAGTTCAGGTTGTGTACGGCCCGCATGGCTTCGCATAGACAGGCCTCTTCTTTTTCGATGTCGAGTGTGAGGGACCGCAAGGCTGGGCCTGCCCCTTGGATCAGCTGTGCCATTTTTTCCACGGGTGGAAACTCCAAATCAAAAAAACTAATATTTTTCCATTGCACGGGATGTCTACAAATGGACTGGAAAAGCCGGCTTGTCCCCTCGGCTTGGAGAACTCCCAATGGTGATAATTGATTAACAATATGAAAAAGGACCTCTACCGGTAGTTTCTCAATAGACACCATTATCAAAATACTTTTTTTTTTCTAAAATAAATTGAGAGGTAATACAAAAAGACATGCTCATGTCCAGAACATCATGAGTTCTTAAAGCAATGAGATTCCCAACGCCTAATATCAAAGAGATCATATCGTAAGAGACCATAGTGACGATTACCTCTCCATCATCTAAATCCATTAGCTATCATGATCTCTAGACCTTTTTTTTGCCCTCCCCTCTTCATAATACTTCCACTCTTCATCACCAGCGCTTATCATTCTCATCATCTTTTTTTTGCGAAAGCTTCATCACCAATACATTTTTTTCTTACCTACCTTGAAGACCTTTTTTATTTTATTTAATCACAATATCATATTACTTTTTTACCATGTCGCCGGTGCATCTTTCTCCTTTTCTGCGCCCCCAGAGTCATTCGCCTCCCCCCAGCCTCCTTCCTCCTTTGCATCCGCCTCGTTTGCACCCCATCCGCCTCTATCCGAGAGGGCCAAAGCCTCTTCATCACTGCCACCATCTGCATCCTCCTCCTCAAAGTCAGAATCGGCCTCAAACTTGAGATTCTCCAGAGCATCTCCCTCGGGAACATACGACTCCAAAAATTCAGGAATTGTTTGCTTCGTCTCCAAAAGCGTGCGCGTCAAAACACTCGCTAGAGGCTCATCGTTCTCCGTAAAAAACGACGTCGCTATGCCCTTGTTTCCTATACGGCCCGTACGCCCAATGCGATGGACATACTCTTCAATGCCCCCATGGTCTATGCCGGGAAGATCAAAATTAATCACATGGGCAACATTGACGACATCAATACCACGCGCCGCCACGCCCGTCGACACGAGGATGGGACACTCGCCTGAACGGAAAGCTCGCATCGCATCCTCACGCTCCATTTGCGTGCGGCTCGCGTGAATCGATGTGCAGGGAAGAGCTAGATTGTACAAAAAGTCATCCAGCTCATCAGCCGTCTGCTTACGGTTGACAAAAATAATGGTTCGTCCAGGTGGATATTTCCCCAAGAGCTCAATCAGCATTTTGCGCTTTCTTGACTCCTCTACCTCGACGACAATCTGCTCAATATTGGCATGGGAGCTGCCTGCACGACCAACACGAAGCTGGATATGTTCTACAGAAAGATACTCACGAGCAATGTCACGAAGACGCTTAGGGAACGTTGCAGAAAACAGCATATAGTTGATGTCGCCATCCTCTTGATCTGCATCTAGTTAGCCATCGGTCTTTCTTTCCCCCTTTTTCTTTTTCTTTTGCAAGTATACATACCAGAGCCAGAGAGAATACGGCCGAGCTCCTCGCCCCAGTTCTCTGTCAACATCTCGTCAGCCTCGTCAATGACCATATATTTCACACGGCTCAAAGACAAGTGCCGCGGACGCTCCATGACATCGCAGAGGCGACCAGGCGTGGCAATTAAAACATCACAGCCACGGCTCAGCTGCTCCAATTGGCCACGAATGGGACCTCCGCCATAAATCACGCAGGGCCGAAGCATCGTGCGATAGCAGAATTTACGCGCTTCATTAAAGATTTGAATACCGAGCTCACGACTTGGCGCTACAATCACCACAAGCGGTTCAGCACGACATATCGGGTCAATGCCGGGCTGATATGTGGCTGGATTGGGCCGTGGGGCAGCAAGCTTCTTGGCCTTGCCCATGAGACTGTTGAGAATAGGAATCATATACGCTGCCGTCTTTCCCGAACCTGCAAGAGTCAGACCATCAGCCCACGACAATGAAAAAGAACACACCTGTCTGGGCAATGCCCATGACGTCAAAGCCTTGCATAATGGCGGGAATGCAGTACATTTGAATGGGCGTTGGTGTCTCGTACCCCGCAAGTTCAATGTTCCGTCTCATGACAGGATGGAGATTGGCCTTGTCGTAGTCATGACATGGCGTGATCCTGGTCTTACCAGCCTGGTCAAGATCGACCGAAGGAAACCTTCCATTAGCATAGCTTTAAGAATACAGAAAACATACACTGAGAAATCAATCCCGGTCCGAAGACGCTTTGCTGGGTCACCAAACAATTCGAGCTCAAGCTCTGCAGACTCTGGACCAACATCGCCCTCGTCTTCTTTGTATTCGTAAACACGGGCATTACCAGCCCAGTCTCGCGGCCCCAGTCCACTGCTGCCTCCGTCATAATTATACGGCTGTGCATCTTTCCAGCCATGCTGCTTGATTTTTTGGCGGTCCTCATCATACTCTTTATATAGTTCTGGCTTGACCCCAACATCATAGCCACACGGCTCTTCTATACCCCCAACAGGACCCCCTAAGTCCTCCCTAGACAGACGGCCGTCCTGTCCATCCGCCTGACCATAATCGTCACCCCACGGCATTTTGCAAAAGAAAATCTAAATTAAAAGTTAGGAGCAAAAAAAAATTAAATTACTTTTTTGGTGGCGGTGTTGGCGGTGGCGATGGAAGATGCGTAGACATGGTCTTCTCTTTTCAAAAGCGTATCGTATTGTATTGTGTAGCAAAAAAAGACAAAAAAAACAAATGATGAGAAGGAAAAGAGCGAAAAGAAAAACGGCAACAAACTTACTTGGAAACTGGGAAAGAATGTGTTCAAAAATAAAAAAAACAAGAAGAAAAAGATGATGCAAAGGGAAAGTCCTTTGTTTTTCTGAAATCAACCAAAATAAGAAGGAGCGACTGGCTTCATATAAGCATGAAAAAATCACACGGGCAAGAGTTGATGGTGCGTCCGGCCACATATGGAAACGAATAGAATCAATACGGCCTGTCCAAACGACAGCACAATGGAAGTCGTTTGCATGAGTGGGCAGGTAGGGGGTATGCCGAAATTGGAAACCGCCTTTTACACGCATCATGACGATTTGCAAGACAAACAAAAATATACAGGTATTCACTCCATCCATTATTATATGAAACTCCATAACGCCGATTTTTGTATGGTCCAAGTAGCAAAGCACGTAAAAAAAACTTTTTTTAAAAAATGGAAATGGATGCCTGGCCATGATAGTCGGCCATACCTGCTAGCACGGCTTCTGAAAGAAGAGAGGCTGCGCGTCCTACAGCACCACCCTCCCGTCGAGCATCTTCAATGCCCCGCTCGATGGCCTTTTGCCAGCGTTTGGCAAATACCCGCTGCCGGTCTTCGCGATCCGCGTACATTTCACTGTCCTCATCACGAGGCACTCCAAATACATTTAAATGACTAAATGGGTGAATCATACTGCTGGTTGTTGTTGCCACCACGGTGCGTCCTCGTTTCTTTCCTTGGGCCGTGTCCATGACCATCATGGGCCGTCGCTGGTATAAATTGTTCCAGTAGGCCTGGGGTTGGAAGGGTATCGGCTCTTCCTTTCGCAGTCCAATTTCTAATAGTCTGGTGAGCGCTGCGAGCTGGCGAGTAAATGAAGCCGCTCGTATCCCCGCCTTGGCACCCCCTTTCACCAACGTCGCCGTCGTCGAGCCGGCCATGGATGTTTTGGGTGCTGATGACCAGCCAGATGACGAAAAAGAGACACTGTTAGAACCAGTACTCGACACTGTGTTTGTCTGCACGGCAGCGACCCAGCCCATCATAGCGCCCAGCCCATTCAAGGACTTGAGCCAGCCGCCCGGACACGAGACCAGCTCATCCCCAGCAATCTCAATCAGCCATTCCAGAACGCCCAGTGCATCGTCTCGCACAGCAGAAGACAGATTGGTAATGCCAGCACGGATATAAAGAATCATCTTGCCTGCCTGGGGCCGTACATCTTCGACGGGCAGGGCCTTGAAGAGCTTCAAAAGCTGCGCTCGAACCGGCCCGTTTGGGTCCGAAATGAGCGGTAGAAGCTTTGTGAGGATGCCAGACGTGCCAACAGGGTTGGTATTTTTGTTAGGGCCGGATAATTGTGTCGTCAAGTACGAAAGAGCATCGCGGCGTTGAGTATCGGACCGAGACGTCGTTAGGGAAAGATGGTGCCGGAATTGAGAAGCCAAATCTGGTGCCTCTTCATGAAGAGACTGCTGGTTGACGGTAATCGCTATGATGAGCTACTTTTCCTCTACTAAAGCTAAAAAACATACACCTTGTCTTGAAACTTGTGTCTGTAAATGTCGATGCTTTGGCTTTTTCCTTGCCAACCTTGAATTTTGTTTTCTATCATAAGCATACCTCCATTTATTCCGTAGTCCATACCTGGAAATCCTTCTGTTTCTCCTTCTTCTTCTTTGTACTGCCCCCCATGGTGCGTCTTGACGTCAAAATGATGAAGAAGCCCGTCTCAGCTGGACTTTTTTGGCGGTCAACCACGGCAGAATATGATTACATAATACATCCTATTGTCGTGCACATATGGCTGATGGTACGATATAGTAGTGCAGCTCATAGGGGAAGCGCCGAGATTCCGAGAAAGATGTCGTCGGATTTACGGGTATGGGGCCACTGTAGACTAGAATTGACGTCAGCTGACACTCCGAGTCTAAAAAAGATTCAATAGATGAGCAGCTGAATTATATCTGCAATAAACCCGGCGTTCGGGGCGTCATTCTGATGGCTCGGGCTACAGGCGATATTTTGACACTCAAGGGAGACTTTTCATCGTTCCGGACGTCGATAGGAATGAGGGACAGTGCAGGAAAAGCCGCAGATGAAATTATGTCACCGACGAGTGGCTATGGTGATGAGACGAGCCCGAATGATCATGGCGTGCTCGAAGACTCGACAAAGGGCGCCTGCGAACTGGCGAGTTTGATATGGAACCATTGGAATACAACCATGAAGCTGATTGGGGATATTGATGACAAGGTATGCCTTTGTGTCTATTTTTGTGTTGCTAACGATGAAGGATGAGCTCAAGATGCAACGATTACGAACGAAAAAGAAGGATATCATAACACATACAGGACCAGAGTATCTTATTGTCGCTGTCCATGAAGTACAGGCTTGACTGCATATAAAGAAATAATAATACCCTTTGTCAGAACTTGATTTTACTTGATCTTACAAAAAAAAACGTCAAGATGACGTGGAAAGTCATCGTTGATGATGTTCAGAGCCACGGTCAGGCGTATCATTTCTCTAAAATGCACTCCCTAAATTGTCCTTTGAAACAAAACGCTTGGCACAATAAAGCCACACTGATCTGCTTTCGTAAGCTGGTCTTTTTTCCTCCATTTCGTTCAGCCGTTCATGGAGATCATTGGAGCTCAAGCTAGTGCACAGAAGGTACCTTTTTGTGGGTGTTGGGGTTGTGTTGGACGTCGCCATGCGTCATGCCACCATGAATGGGCTAACGGGTTTCCACTTCAGAAAAGAGGTCTTCAATACATATGAAATCATCTGAGACACTCAAAAAAAAGTGTGGGGGGGTGCATCTTTGCATTCTTCGCGTTCCTTTTTTTACTTTTACTCCTGCTGTAAAAGGGTAATAAAACTTCACCTTCGTACACCTCATGACTTTATGTGGATCTCCTGAAGCTCTTTTAAATCATCATCCTTGCTTAAAAATAAATACAAGTATTACATACATGGACCGCTGCGGCGCCAGTTCCTCATCCTACCTCTTACCAACTCATTTTCATATTTCTTCTCTTGGAAAAAAAGTGCTGAAAAATATATAACACTTGCACAATGGAGAAAGAGCCAGCCATGGCGGAGCTCACAAATGACATTATTGCCAAGATTTATTCTGGCGCTCCTCAATTTTCTGTACGGCTCGGAGGGCAGTTTGACGGACCGCCTTGTCCTGATGTGACCTTTCCCTTTGACAAGGACATCTCCATTAGTGATTCGGCCGACCATGTCCAAATCAACGACCCAGCTTGGTCGTGTGTAACGGCATGGCCTCACATTACGCACACATGTGAAAACCAAGACATGGAACAAGAGCTCGAGGAGATTTCTTTGGCAGAGGCCAAGCATACATCCACAAAGATCCGTGGCCATTACTACACAAATTGCCATGAAAGGCCCAATATGATGAGCATGCGAGGCTTGGAAAGAGGTACCATCGGCTACAATGCAGCCCTCGAGTACCCCGTGTCGGATACATTACAGGAAAAACAATTCGGCTTTACAACGCTAGGTACTCGACCCAAAGTAGTGGAGATGGCCCGAAATAGGCTCATGGGACCTATTGCCACAGCTGCTGCCGTGCAGTCGATTGCGAAAGCGACGGCTGTAGGTGAGGCCATGGCCGTTGATGAAAACGCCAATGGCCTCAAGTATGTAGCAGAAACACAAATCCTCGAGGAACTCATCAAGAACGACCGACGGTATGCAAATGGCGCCTTTTACGATCCAGGACAGAGCAAAGAGTTTTATGACGAGCTTTTCAAACACATTCTCCGTGCGCCCGTGCGAAGAGCCCCCTCCACGAGACGGTCAACGAATGCTTCCATGCGGCCTGGCAGTCCGGAAGGCGACTCGAAAAATAAGGATCTCATTTCGCAAATTGAGGCCCTTGTGGATGTGCTGGCAACGCCCAATGTGTGGATTGATTTTTCACAAGTAGAGTGGCGATTACGATTAGGCCAGGTCCTATGGGCCTCTTCGCCCGAGGACGACTTTGACCCAGGACCAAAACCAAGCCAAGAAGGGACGCCCATGGCTGCGCATCCCGCCACAATGGAAGAACGGTATACCGAACGGTACTGGCTTCTTCTGCAAATCCTACTCGGGACAGAGCTCCTCCTGCGCCTCGATGCCATCACAGACGGCGATGAAATTGGCATGGCCCATGTGCGTCCCGGAGAGGTCAGCAAGTTTGAAAAGATGGCAAGTCCGTCGGTACGATGGACACTTATTCTGGCGCGGTCATGGCTCGATAATATCAAGATTGTCTGTGTCGACCCAGATGAAAAGTCGGGAAAGGCAGAAAAGACGGAAAAGGTGGAAAAGAAGGCGAAAAAGCACAAGTTCCCGCATACAATTGGGTGGATCATGACATTGACAAAAAAACTGTCCGTGGTGGATGGTCTCTTGCACGCAAAAGATGGCGAAGAGGGCAGACGGATTTACGCCATGAAGGCCAAGAATGCACCACGGCAGTACCGAGGCATGGCACACTTTGCCACGGAACTGCAGTGGCCCAACGACATTGTGAGTCTCTTGTCAAAGGAAGCAGCACATTGCCACAATATGCAGGAGATGCTGAACACGCAAATCAAGGCATGTTCGAGCTCGTCCAGCAGCAGCCAAAAAGCACCTTCGTCGTCCTCGAGCTTGCCAGAAGCCGACCGGAAGGAAAGCAGCCATGGGGCCTTACGACAAAAGGGAACGGTGGGTCTGCACCGGGGCGGTTGGCTGTCAAAGAGCTATCTCTCGGGGTTGATACTCCCGGGAGATGGCATCTGCCATTTGCTCATGGCAAGCCTTTTGGAAGGCGATGCCGAGGCATTAAAGGCGTTGGGGCCGACGGCACAGCTGGGCTCGGGCTTTATCTATGGTGGCAAAAGCTTCTGGAGCACGGCGTGCATTGCCGGACGAGTTCTTGCGGCAAGCCGAGGGTCAACGGAGTGCATGGGCTGGGTGTCATCTACGGTGCTGCCGGAAGGCCTTGGCAAGGGCCAGGGCTGGGTGAGCATTGATGTGAACGGACTGAACGAGCCGATCAATCGACAGGCGCGTATTTGGGGCAAGACAGTCATTGACCGAGAATCCAGCATCTTGGGCGATCTCGCAGTGTCTGCAAACACAGCCTCGTATTCTAGGAACGAGGTGGAGGTGCCTACTTTAGCAGAGGACTTTATAATCCCCAGCGAAGCGGCATACAAGGACACGCCGCCTAAGAACACAGAGGTATTTCTCAAGACGCTCAAAGTCCATTCATGCAGCGAGGCCACAGAGGCACCACACACGGCAAAGACAGTGTTTTCGATGCACCGCGACCACGGGCCTGTGGAGGAACACGTTGTTTCGCTGCTCTATGACGTGCAGTTCGTCACGGCGCATCCGTGCACGCCGTCTAGACGCATTCGCATCGTCAAGTCGCCGTCGACGCCGTCTCTCCAGCAGGTGGATGCCTCGGGGAGCGTAGAGACGTCTGTCATCATTTCCAGTAGGTTCTTTTTTATATATTTACAAGAGAAAGGGGGACTAATATGTGGCAGGCCATCCATTGCACAAGGCATTCAAGTACTCGACAATCCACCTAACAACGTTGATGGACCAGCCCAACAAGGCGCTGCAGGAGCTTATTTTTGAGTACAGCGCGACTGCGAACCGGCCGTCGATGACGGAGCTCTATGTGTCTTCTGGGAAGCGAAGAAAGTCCATGTCCAAGGGCATGCAGCCGGTATTGGTGATTGATTGCCTGAATGGATTTGCACAGCAAAGCATACCGTCGCCAGAGGACTACAGCCTGACGAGGGAGATTTCGCACGTGCAGCTCGACGAGACACTGTCGCCAAAAGTGCCCAATACGCCGCCGCCATCGCCGTGTCACGGGACGAGACAGCCGCAGTTTGGGTCTGACATGGAGATGCTCGTGCGGGCGCTGTGTGCCGAGCGTGGATGGAATGCTCTCATCAGCCGGCGACGACGGGGGTGTCTTTCCTGTGCGATTCGGGAAGCGGGCGCATTGGGATGGCAGGTGGTGATCCGGGTGGACTAGCTCTTGCAATGTATGTACCTGGTTCTATTCCTTTTGGATCATGCATGCACACGTGACTTGTTGAAGATCGGGATGCATCGGAAGAGTGGGTCAAGCCTTGAAGATATTCAAAGAAGGAAATGTGGTGAAGAAAAAGGGCATGCGAGAGGCGCACCTTGGAAAAGGCCATTGGCGTGGGAAATAAGGGGTCGCGGAAAGAACAAAACGGACACACTGTCTTTGATGGCAATGGAAGGGAGTGTGTAATGGAGGGCAATAGCGGCCGGGTAGCGGCGGGAAGAGCATCGGAAAGGGTGCACGAGAGTAGAAATAGGGTATGTACGACAAAAAAAGAAAAGAAAAAAAATAAAAAAAGGGCAAAAAAAGGGTAAAAAAAGCCGGGGCAACTGCCACAGCTGGGAAGAACATTGCCATTGCCGCACCTGCCTTCCTAGGACTATGTTCTCTGTACTCCGCGCTGTGCCTGTGACTGTGCGAGTGCCTGTGCCTCGGGCCACCCGCACGTGCTTGCAACTGCCCTCGCACCTCCGCACCTTCCACGCAACAACACTGAAGATGTCAACCCGTACCGAAAGCGATGCCTTTGGCGAAATCCAGGTGCCCTCAGACAAGTACTGGGGGGCGCAGACAGAGCGCTCGCTGGGCAACTTCCGCATCAACCAGCCGCAGGACCGCATGCCGCCGGCCATTGTCCGGGCCTTTGGCATCCTAAAAGGCGCTGCGGCGGCGGTAAACATGGGCTTTGGCCTTGATCGGACCATTGGCGAGGCCATCCAAAAGGCAGCCAAGGAGGTGGCCGACCTGACGCTGGTGGAGCACTTCCCGCTGGTGGTGTGGCAGACGGGCTCGGGCACGCAGTCCAACATGAATGCCAACGAGGTCATTTCCAACAGGGCCATTGAAATCCTCGGGGGGGAAATGGGCAGCAAGACGCCCGTGCACCCCAACGACCATGTCAACCGCAGCGCGTCGTCCAACGACACGTTCCCGACGGTCATGCACATTGCCGCCGTCCTGGAGATTGAAGAGCGGCTGGTCCCGGCCATCAAGAGCCTGCGCAACGCCCTGCAGGCCAAGGTCGACGAGTTTGAGGCCAAGAAGATCATCAAGATTGGCCGCACGCATCTGCAGGACGCCACGCCGCTGACGCTGGCCCAGGAGTTCTCTGGCTACGTGGCCCAGCTCGACTACGGCATCGCGCGCGTCGAGTCGTCTCTGCCGGACCTGCGACAGCTGGCCCAGGGCGGCACGGCTGTCGGCACGGGCATCAACACGTTTGCGGGCTTTGCCGAGGCCGTGGCTGCCGAGGTCAGCAAGATGACGGGAACGCACTTCGAGACGGCTCCGAACAAGTTCGAGGCCCTGGCGGCCCACGACGCCCTTGTGCAGGCCTCTGGCTGTCTCAACACGCTTGCCGGCTCGCTCTCCAAGATTGCCCAGGACATCCGCTACCTCGGGAGCGGGCCCCGCTGTGGCCTCGGCGAGCTCAGCCTGCCCGAGAACGAGCCCGGCAGCAGCATCATGCCCGGAAAGGTCAATCCGACGCAGTGCGAGGCCCTGACCATGGTCTGTGCCCAGGTCATGGGCAACCACGTGGCCACGACCATTGGCGGCATGAACGGCCAGTTCGAGCTCAATGTGTACAAGCCCCTGATCATCAAGAACGTCCTGCACAGCATCCGCATTCTGGCGGATGGCATGGCGTCCTTTGAGGAGAACCTCGTCGTCGGCCTCACTGCCAACGAGGACAAGATCTCCAGCATCATGAAGGAGTCGTAAGTCGTGTTCTCTTTTTTCCGTCCCTCGTCCACTGCAGCTCACACTCTAGTCTTATGCTCGTCACGTGCCTGAATCCCAAGATTGGCTATGACATGGCAAGCAAAGTCGCCAAAAACGCCCACAAAAAGGGCCTGACGTTGAAGGAAAGCGCCATGGAGCTCAATGCTCTTTCCGAGGCCGACTTTGACAGTCTTGTCCGGCCCGAGCTCATGGTCGGCCCCAAGGCATTTAGCTCGTAATTCCCATTCCAATACATACATCTTTCCTCTTCGGCTACAAGGAGCGTCGGTTCGTAGTGGCATTGGCTTTTCAAGGCTTGCGCTGCTTGGTACATACCAAGGTACCCGCTGATGTCATTGGCTTGTCCCAAACAGGCATCTGTGCCCAAAAGGGAAGAAAACGAGGAAAACTAGAACCTCGGTAAGGTACAAGGTTATCTCGTGGCTGCATGTCAGATGGGAAGCTTCCATGTATCACCAGAATCTTGCCTTGTCAATGTCACAAGCACTCATAAAATCCACTTTAAAAGCTCTTGACCTCTCTTTTCCAAACTGCAGAATTACCCAATAAAGTAAAAAAGTAAAATCAGTAGGCCCTTGATAATAGCCCTATAAAGCTGAAAGCACCTCCCCTCACCATTTCCTTTCCTTCAAAGGACTTTCTCTCTTGGAATTTCTGCCGTTTTATTCTTTTTTTATAAAAAATGTCCAACACAATCCTTCAAGGCGTGACGGTCCTTGGTGCCGTCAAGGATGAGCATAAAAAGATTCTGACCCCAGAAGCTCTCACCTTTCTCGTCGTGCTGCATCGAACCTTTAACGCCACCCGAAAAACCCTCTTGGAGCGTCGTAAAGCTCGTCAGAGGGAGATTGACAATGGTGTTCTGCCCGACTTTCTCGTCGAGACCAGGCACATTCGTGAAAACCAAGCCTGGCGTGGAGCACCACCAGCCCCTGGGCTCGTTGATCGGCGTGTAGAGATTACAGGGCCGACGGACCGAAAAATGGTGGTCAATGCCCTGAATGCCAATGTCTATACCTACATGGCCGACTTTGAGGACTCAACGGCCCCTACATGGGACAATATGATCAATGGCCAAGTCAACATGTACGATGCCGTCCGTCGACAAATCGACTTTACCCTCGGCAGCAAAGAGTACAAGCTTCGGACGGACCGCACACTCCCCACCCTCATTGTTCGTCCGCGTGGCTGGCATCTAGATGAAAAGCATTTCATCATTGATGGGGAACCCATCTCTGGCTCCCTCTTCGACTTTGGCCTCTACTTCTTCCATAATGCACGCGCCAGCATTGCCAGCGGCTTCGGCCCTTACTTTTACCTCCCCAAGATGGAGTCACACTTGGAAGCCCGTCTCTGGAACGATGTCTTCAACCTCGCCCAAGACTATATCCGCATGCCTCGAGGCACGATCCGTGGCACGGTCTTGATTGAGACCATTCTCGCAGCCTTTGAAATGGAGGAAATTATTTACGAACTACGTGACCACTCCTCCGGTCTCAACTGTGGCCGTTGGGATTACATTTTTTCTACCATTAAAAAATTCCGAAACAATGCCCAATTCGTTTTGCCCGACCGGGGCGCCGTCACCATGACCGTGCCCTTCATGGACGCCTATGTCAAGCTCCTCATCCAAACGTGCCATCGTCGAGGCGTGCACGCCATGGGCGGCATGGCTGCGCAGATCCCCATAAAGGACGACCCTGCCGCCAACGACAAGGCCATGGAGGGCGTGCGTGCCGACAAGTTGCGTGAGGTCCGTGCTGGCCACGACGGCACCTGGGTGGCGCATCCCGCATTGGCTGCCATTGCGACGGACATTTTCAACGAGCACATGCCCACCCCCAACCAACTCTTTGTGCGCCGCGACGACGTCAAGATCACCGCCAATGACTTGCTCAACATGAACGTGCCCGGCGCCATAACCGAAGAAGGCATCCGTAAGAATCTCAACATTGGCCTGGGCTACATGGAGGCTTGGGTCCGCGGCGTGGGCTGTGTGCCCATCAATTATCTCATGGAGGACGCTGCCACGGCGGAAGTGTCACGATCACAACTATGGCAATGGGTGCATCACGGATGCATCACGGCCGAGGGCAAGCGTATCGACAAGGCCTATGCCTTGAAACTCCTCCGCGAACAGGCCGCCCAGCTCTCTGCAAAGGCTCCTAAAGGAAACAAATTCGACTTGGCCGCAAAATACTTTGCCACACAAGTCACCGGCGAGGACTATGCCGACTTTCTCACCACACTCCTTTACAATGAAATCACATCCGCAGGCGATGCCCATCCTGCTTCCAAGTTGTAGTAGATTTCTTTTTTTTATAAAATAAAAACCATTTTTCTCTTTACATGTGCTACAACAATAATACAAAAAAAATACAAAAGAAAACATAAAAGTCAAGAAAATCATCGCTGAAGCGTCGTGCTCACGAGATTACAGTAGTTTGTCGTCAAATCAATCGTTCGAAGCGCCGCCTCATTGCCCCCTACCTGGCCTCGCATCTCCGCTAGTTGACCACCAATTCGCTGCAGCACCTCTGGCGTAATCTGCTTCATTTGGTCATCCAGCTTGTTCACCGACGTGTAGATCCCCACAATCGACGCCTGGATCCACGCCAGCTTCTTTTCTGTAAACTTTTCATCTAGATTTTGAGCCACGGTGCTACCGACAGATAACAAAATCAACGGCTCCAACGCCTTGAGAATATCCGGTGAGTGTCGCACCAGCACCCGGCAAAACAATTGGTCCTCATACCCCGTCGATTGCAACCACCGCAACATCGCCTCGTCGTACTTTTCTGCACTCAACAAGGAAGAAATCTGGTGGGCAATGCCATCCACCGGGTCTTCATGGTAGTGCTGCCCCGCATGCGCCTGGTACGTTGCCTCATATGGCGCCTGCGTCTGGTGCTGTCCACCATATGGCTCTCCCGCCTGGTAGTGCCCAAGGTGGCCGTGCTGGTGCTGTCCCGGGACAGGCGCCTGCGTCGGCGACGGCCCATTCGCACTGGCATGTCCAGACGATGCCATGTTGCCGGCCGGGCTCTGGTAGGACGCGTGTGCCGCCTCGTAGCTCCACGGCTGCTGGTGCTTGCCCTGCAGCGTGTTCTGCGCACTCTGCATCGCCGCCGGCGCATGGTTGTAGCTGCCATAGCGGCTCTGGTCACTCGGTGCATAGTGGAACGGCTCGGGCTGCTGGGGCTGGGGCTGCTGGGGCTGGGGCTGCTGATAGTGCGGCGCTGGCTGCGGGCCGTAGCCGCTTGCAGCACTCACAGGTAGCATCGGAGGATGCTGCAGCTGTGGCTGCTGCTGCTGCTGGTACGACTGATTGGACGCTACTTGTCCCTGCAGCTTCACAATCTCGCCATAGTGCTGTGCCTGCGCAGACGACATCGTCACCACCGTTTCCGACAGACGCGCCATCATATTCAAAAGAGAATCTATCTTGGACGCCTGCGCTGCATGCAGTTCCTCCAGCTTGTGAATATGCGCCGTGGCCGACGCCAAATCACGCGACAACGCCATCAACGGGGCCGTCACAATGCCAGACACATCCGCAATGACATCGGGAATGGCCTTGATCGCTGGAATGTTTTGGACACCCGTCATAATGTCCTTTTTGATGGCGCTCGCCAAGTCCTGCGAGATTTGCGTCGACAGCTGGTTCGCCAGGTGGCTATCCATCTTGTTGATGTGGTTCGTCACAGACTGCACAACACGGTCACTTAGCGGCCGCGTCACCTCTGTGCTGCGCAGAGAAGCGCCCAGCTGCGACGTCAACGACCGCTGGATCGCACTCGGCACATTGGCGATCATGGCATCCGCCACGCTCTTGTTGATCACTTGCGACATGTCGTCTCGCAGCATGGGTATAATGGACTGGTCAAACTTTTCGGCAACAATCTTGCCCAGAACCTGCTCCGTGTTCTGGTTCAGCACCTTGGACACAACGCCAAGAAGCGTACGCTGCTTCGCATCAAAATCCGCATTACGCACCCGCGTCTGCTCGTCCATCTTTGTGCTCATATGCCCGATGGACTCCTTTACACTCAGCGACACGCTCTCCGTAATGATGCTCTCAAGCGCAGATGCGTCCGACACGGCAAGAGGCAGAGGCGACTTGGACGGGCCACTACTTGCTCTGTCTTCGTGAACCTCGCTCACTGCATTGCCTGGAGTCGTCTTCTTCTTACGGCTCTTCTTCTCTAGCCCTTCAATAGGAGCGGTCACAGTTTCCTTGCTCGTCTTCTCCATCCGCTCCAACGTCTTCTCCAGCGTCTCCTCCATTACCTTTTCAGGCTGCTCCTTCGAAGACAAGCGACTAGCACGTGAGCCGTTGCCCATAATCAGATCAAGGGCATTCTCCATTGGCACATTCGAGGACGGAGGCACGGCCGCCGTGGCAGGAGGACGTGTTAAAATTTGGCGAGGTTGATTGACGCTCTTTTCAGGACGAGCTGGCTTCTCATTCCAGTCTTGTTCAATCGGACTGCGGAGCTTTTCAATGGTCACCTTCTTGGACGCCACTGCATCCACAGGATGAAGAATCTTCTTGTCGGCTGTCCATCCAAGCTCATGGTTGCGCACGGCTACAGAGCACACACCATTCGAATGCATCACATAGAGTTCAAACAGAACCGGATCTTCCTTGTCATGTGCTGGCGGCTCATCCAAAATGTCCAAGCTTCGCAGCATGCCGCGGCTCGAAAAGGAAAACTCACGGAGACCACTGATGACGGCCGTTGCCTGTGGCGGGGGCACATCGTCCGATGCGGTCAGCTGTTTCATGTACTCGACCTGGCTCACATGCGGAATGCTGTATCTCGGCGCCGATAGATGCAGGAAGAAGATGGAGTTGCGTGTCGGATGGCCAATGACAATCATGCCTGTCTTGGGATTGTAGACGACGCTGCAAACAGCATCGGCCTCATTATCATGGGGAAGCTTGAACTCCTGGACGGCCTTCCGCAGCGCTAGATCCCACAGCTGCAGCGTATGGTTCTGCTCCATGCCAACAATCATATAACGCAGAGCACATTTTTTCGTGTACGGCCGCTCCTTGTCCAGCAAAAGAACCGACGTAGGCCACGCCTTCTCGCCCTCTGGCGTTGTCACCAGCGTCATAATGGGCTCATTGACCTCCAGAGACGTGTGCAGAGGCTGTGGGTTCTCAGAGTCTGACGCAGGATCCGCCTCTACAAGCTGGCTCACATCCCAAAACTTGACACGGCCTGACTTGTCGAGCGTGACCATCAGACTGTCATCTTGGCTGAACGCGAAGTCCTTGCCAGCCTTACCAGTATTGATTTTCAAGGAGCACTTCTTCGCCAACCGCTCGGTGTCCACAAGACGATCAGGACCCAGTTTAAACAAATCATTCTTTGTGATGAAGCCGGGCCAAATAATGTTGATAGCCTTGCCACGTCCCACCGCAAAGAACTCGGGGTGGCCTGACGACGTCCGCGTACGTGTTTTGAGCACGCCCCCCGGCGCATCACCCTCGTGGGAGTGCATGGGAGGCAGGACAAATCCTCCCATCTCCAAGACCTCTGCCTCTGGAAGAATCTTTTTGTTTCTGTAGATCTGGGCCCAGTAGATCGTTCCGCTGACGCCCGTGCCAACAATCGTGTCCCGTTTGCCATTTCTGGACATGGACACGTTAAAGATACGGTCCTTTTTCTTGGCAAATAGCTTCTCATTCTTACCATCATCCTGGTCGATAACAGTAATCCCGCCATCCTTTGCCACGGCATAGGCAATGTACCGTGTTGTTGACGCCGCCAGATTGCGGTCTACCTGGTCAAACTCCTTTTTGAAATGAGAAACAGTAATGATGGATCCATCGTCAAACGTGGGACATGGTGCCTCATGGTTGCCATTGACTCGGATTGAGTTCCAAGGCTTCATGGGGAAGTTGTACACTTTCCTTAAAGGCGGCTTTGCTCCCTTTTTAGCCTCCACAGCCTCCCCAGATTTCTCCGGCTTCGCAGCTGTCTCGGGCCGAATATCAGTTCCCAATGCACTCTCCCCTGTCTCTGCATCCACTTTTTCATCATTGTTGTCATCAGCATCGCCATCGTACACCGTCGACGTGCATCCTTCACCTGCAGCGTTGTCCCCATACGTGCGCTCTTCCCTGGTGGCAGTATCAATCATATCCTGCCCGCCACTGTTCTTCCGGGAGCTTTCCGGCTTAACAGCCCTACTTTCGTTGCCAAAGTCGTCCATTGTCTCGCTTTTGGAGAGATCCGATGCCACAGGCTTCTTAAGAATTTGCATAGGATGACCCGCAGATGCCGAGACTGGCGACGCAACGCTTCCAGGACCACTGTACGACCCAGGACCTTTTCCTCCTCGATGAAGGCCTTCAAACACGTCCTTACGTGGGCCGAACATGAGATTGTTCTGAGGAAAAGAGTTTGTACGCTTCCCGAGAGAGTCCCTAACTCTCTGCTTGGTGCCAGCGTCAAGTACCTTGCTTGCCTCAGACCCAATAGACTTCTTGGCCAGGCTCTCATCCAAGATGCTCTGCAGGTTTGGCGGGAGCTTTCCTGGTGGCGTCAGAGGCCGCGGTGAGAATGTCTCGTTGTTTAGGCTTGAAATAGAGCCATCTGCCTGGCTTGGCTTGTTAAGACGGAGCAGTCCCAGGAGATGCTGCTGCGTCTCTACCGACGAGGGCACTGGCGAATCAGACGTGTCCTTGATCGTTCCGCGCATGAGGGCTGCCAAAAGACCTGTTGGGTCTAGAGGAGCAGGCGCCGGGGCGTGGATGATTGTTGTTGACTGCGGGACCTCGCTTATATCGTCGTCTATGGTTTGCACAGATGCGGCCTCAGCCATGGACGTCGGAGGACTTGAATGGTGCTCCTGGGGAGACAGAGCCTTGCCCGGCGAGCTTCCCGTGGCCCCAGCCGTGTTTTCAGCACTAGCACTCCCACTAAAGTGAAGAAGACTCAGCAGTTTCGAGCCTGCAAGGCGGTCAGAGCCCTGGTGGCCAGAACCAATGGATCCTAGCAGCGGTGACGTGTATGCATTGCCTCCTAGACCACTGGGAGGACTTGGCGCTGCTGGCATTGCGCGTCCGTAGTGGCTGTCTCCTGGCGTGAACACAGGATAGCTCAGCTCAGTGCTGTTGGCGGGAGAGTCCGTGTGGGGTGGTTTGAAGAACTGGTCCAAGGACCCATGGCCAGATGACGCGTTCCCATTCTCCGGAACCGACTTTCGACGGAGGTGACTGAGAAGGTCATTTTCGAGACGCCCGTCATCATTTTCAGTAGACATGGCGATTATTTTTCTGTACGGATTAGTCGTCGTCTTATTCGAGTGGTGGGCTCATCTTACGCGAAAGAAGTCTTAAAAAAAGAGAACAAATACTACAACAGAAACGGGCCTTTTACCGAGCCGCAAGAACGAAGAAAAAAGCGCTTTTGATGGAGATCAAGACGCAAAATAAACATGCAAAGCCAGCGCTGCACGAATAGATTGCTGTGTCGATGCCGTTTGGGTGGGAAAAGAATTCACAAAAAAAAAGTCGGAAAAAAAACCTGTTCACAAGTTATGGCGACGCAGCTCTGAAACACTGCACTATAACTGGCTGCAGAATGAGCTTGACCCCCCTAATTACTCCCCTTTAGGCTGCAGGTGCTGGTGTTTTTTAGCGCGGCGATCGTTTTGCTGCATACGAGTTGGGCAGCCACGCTCGTTCAAATTTCAAATGAGGAAGCACCAACCCCCCCCTTCACCATTCTAGCCGCCTGATTTTATTCATTTTATTCTTTTACATTTACACAAGATCTACCCATACATTAAAGATAAAGTGTTTCGCTCCATAATGCCCTCCAAGCCATATGTACATAATTTAAAGCTACCGCCGTTTGCTGGGGTGTCTGTCAAGTGTATGCACACGGTGCCAATTCAATGCATCGGGCGCCAATCTTCAACCGTGGCCATCTTCGACTCGTCCACGCATCCTCATCAGCGGGGACGTGCATGCGTCGCGATTCCTCAGGCCCAAAATCCTACCTCTTGACCGCTACAATGCCTTCCTCAACGTGTCATACCGTGCAGCTGATACTGTGGCGATCATGCAGGCAAGCTGCATTAGGTAAGCCTACGTGTCAAAAGGGGTAAACGGCGAACAAGGCAAGAACATAGCTCTGGCCAATCAGCTGCTATTGCGACGCCGTCTCGGTTTGTGCCCAGCTCTTTCCATCGCCAGCATACCGTTCCTCACTACTTCGCCATAGCTGCTTTTGCGCTGTCACCAATGTGGTACCACCCACGCGTGCTTTGTTAGAAGAAGAAAAAAAAAAGTGCAAACGTGCGGGCTTCGACCGCGAGTCTACCAACGCCATGTTCTGTTTGCGGAGGTGCGTTTAGCTGCCCGAACGCAAATCGTCTCTTTGAAACTAACAGTCGTGCAGCTGGATTCCGCTCCTCTTTATCCCCTCGGACGCACCACCAGCCTTTATTGTCACATTTGTGTTGTGTTCGTATTTCTTCAACAGACCGTGCCTGTATTGCTCCCTGCTGCTGCTTGTCCTCTGTATCACTAGCTGCAACTGGTCAAACACATGTATCTTCAACCTACAAGAGAACCTGTTTGATGCCTCATTTGAGTACAGCCCCTATGTGGCCCTATTACAAGCAAACGCCAGCCATGTAACGCACATAGCCGCCACGTCTGCTGCATCGGTTCTTCGGAATAAAGTTTCCGGCGGCGTCAATACCACTGTTGATGCGCTGGCGAAGGTCGTGTCGGGCCCAGCCTCTTTCGATATGATTTTTAATATGGCCTCGGTAGAATGGTCTGGTCTGGGCTTGAACTGGCTCCGGACCCTTATTGGACGCAGCGAGTGGCCCATTGAGAGCCTCGGCGTCACTGTCAAATTATGATTTTATTTTTTTTATTTTTGTTTTTATTTTTATTTTTGCTTTTTAGTATAGCCATGCATTTGGGGGGGTTCACTCGGCATTTGGAAAGGCGTTTAAGGGATAATAAAACAAGAGCCGACATAGCTTCGCCATACCTTTATCGACTAGGTAGGCAGCATATATCATAGAGCACCCATAATACAGCCCGTGAAGAAATAAAAAAAAAAGAAGAAAGAAAAAATAAAAGATTCAACATAAGATCAGTGGTGCCATCTCTAGCAATCCGCAAAGCACTCAAAATGGCTGCGAAGAATTTTACCTGCTCACATCATTGACCCCCCACCTCATTCAAAGCTTTCTCACCGAAACGATTCATCAATATAATCATTTTGATACACATGTAAGACCTTAGGCCACCTGTAAGAGGCTATTGGCTCTCACCATTCCGCAGTGTTTGAGCCAACGCTCAGAAGTTAACAATTGCATCCAGAACGATGTTTATATTGAGCCTTTCCAAATTGGGCACACGATGATGTCAGTGCGTTGGCTATCTTCATCTCACTTCATGCTTGCACTATACACTTTTTGAGGCTTTTTTGAAATGATGGTGGAAAAACCGAAAAAATACAATACAACGTAGTCGGCCTACGATAATATGGACATGTAC
Organism: Chrysosphaeria jannelii; assembly: GCA_020002325.1. Classification (NCBI taxonomy): domain Eukaryota; kingdom Fungi; phylum Ascomycota; class Sordariomycetes; order Ophiostomatales; family Ophiostomataceae; genus Chrysosphaeria; species Chrysosphaeria jannelii. Next base: position 52,102 of record JAGKRY010000034.1, on the reverse strand, counting down.
ATATGTGCAAGGAGAAAGGTACATAGGTAGGTAGGCATATGCTGTAATACTAACGCAATGTGAAAATGGGGAAGGCCATCCGATGCTAAACGCAGGCCCCGCCGTGGGAAGATTTAGGAAACTGCACATCCCGAGATTGAAGGCCCTCCACAACAGGGCTTCCTTGTCGAACCTTCGGCCTTCTTTTCCCACCGAATCCCCACCAAAAGGTTGTTGATGGAAGCACGCTATAGTGGATGATTGTGCTTTGTACATTTTAGCGGATCTTTTTTACATTGCTCGTCACGGGCGCAAAATATCAGGCAAGATGCATCCAGTGGCGTGTGGCATTTCCTCAACTATTTACTTTTAATACGTACTAGACAATGTTCATCGAGAGGAAAAATACACGCGTATACGAAGCGATGGTGGCGTGTAAAACATCAGCCCTTCCCCGGCTTTTCTTCCCACGGAAAAATGGGAAAGAGGATCACTCAACGATGACGACAATCTCCACAATTCATAGCAGAAAGAATGTTTTGAGAAGGGTCGAGACTCTCTGTAAAACATGGATATCCCTGCTAGAAATACTGGAAATGAGATGTGTCTTTTGACTTGAATTGAACCGGTTTTTATCAGCGGTCTTTCGTTTTGAACAAATGACACCACTCCAGGTTTTTTAGGGCTGCAACGGTCCCAACGCGGTTGTTTTGCTTTGTGTTCTGCTAGACGCCTGGTTTTTTTCTTTGGCGGTCTGGGAATTTGATCTCTATGATTACCTTTGTCGGTCTTTCTTTGGCCTTGACGATCAAAACATCTCGCCTAGAAAAGTCCAAAATAGATTGCATGTACACTAGTGCTACTCGGCACCACGAGATTTTGTGTTTCATAATGACGTCGTTGCGTCCCGAACATTGCAAAGCATACAAAAGTCACTCCATTACGTTGGCATCTCGCATGATTATAATGTTGTGCAACTACATTTGCCGTTTTTCGTACTCGTGGAGGTTCTCGCTTTCCAGATGCACCGCCGATATTAACAGCATGTATTTCTTTCAGAGTCAATGAAAGATACATGTGCATACGTAATACGCCGCGCCTTTGAGCCCCCATTTTGCAATCACAGCAATCTTACCAAAAGTGTGCCATGCACAGGCTAAATGGACAATCACTTTTCTTACTGCACACCTGGTGGCACGTTGTCATATTTTCACTTAAAAATGAAATGCCCACACAATGCAGCGTATCTCAAAAGGAACAAAACCCCGAAGTTGAGAAGAATGATCTGGCCAGAAATTCGCAACACGAAAAAAAAAGATGCTTGGGTTCACACCGAAAAATCCTCTTGCTTATCTACCTGAGGAGTACAAGTTAATATGAGCACAGGCACCCCATTGCAATGTATTCGCCATGTACTCCAAGTCATGCACGCCCTGAGAAAGAAACTAAAACGCACAATGACGACATCATTTGGCGTCAGCGTGTAACCTCAGAAGGTACCCGTATTATCATGTCAGAGGGCTTTTTATTTTTTTTCTTTTGAATTCACATTTTCGAAAAGTTTGGTTTTTGATTGATTTGAAGGGATGGTGTTTTATCGTGCATGACGTAGGTGGGACTTAATTTCACATTTTCAAAGCATAAAAATAGCTTCAAACAAGGGCTTGCTGAGCAATTACGGTGCTCGACCGCATACGGGCGGCCGACCTTTTGGCAGAGAACACTCTTCTTGCTAAGGCGGACGAAAACTGCCTTCTTTGCTTGATGGCAAAAAATAGCCTCAAGCTAGGCATGGAAAAAATGAGCAAGTAGGCAGTGAACGTGAGAAACAAAGACGTCATAAGATTTATCTCATGATTACATCGATCCGGCCTATAAACTCGTAGCCCTTATTTGAAATACGCTTGTTGACAAAGCCCTATGCAATAGATTTTTTGGTCATATTTTCCAGTGAGGTGGGAGACCTGAAGAGATCGGAACATCCTAGTTCAATCTTACATGAAGTCTTACCTAACCACTTTTGTTGCACTTGGAAGGTCAATCTTTTTTGGAACCTTTTTCTACTTTTACTTTTTTTTTGCTTTTTTTAGTCTTTTTTTACTTTTTTAAAGTTCGGGTTTCCTCTCCATTTCTTTCAAAAGGGTTGGGTCATGACCTTCTCCATTCTTTCCTCTTATTCAACTTTTATCTTCTAAACTTTTGTTTTCTCACAAATCCAATTCTACTCGATTGTTTTCGATTCTTCATCAATAGTCTTTTCCAAACCTTTACCAAATTATTGATCTTGTGTGTGTGTGCTTGTACACCAATGACTCTGCCAGTCCAGTCTATAGTATAGACAACCGCCATCAAAGTGATTTTACTGAAGAAATCAAGCCTGTCGTTTCCTCCGCAATGAAGACTGTCTATCCAACTACGCCTAGCATGGCGAGCAATGAAGATCGATACCATAGTCGTAAACTGAGCACGCCTCTGTCCTCGCCATCTATACTGCCTTTCATGGGCCAGCAGTTTACCCCGAAGATGGCACTTGTCACCACGGCCCCATCGGCATCTCCTGGCATCTCATCCGCATCCATTACCGTGGCCGTTGCTCATTCACCAAGTACTCTGGCCTCGCCGAGAACCGATGCTCGTGGCCCTTCGAGTCCAAGCTATTTTGGCATTACAAAAGAAAATGTAACCGACATCCGAGATTCCACGCATTTGCCGTCGCCATCGTCAACAAAGCCACAGTCTCTCAGCCTGGAAATCAACCCATTTACCTCTGGACCCCTAAAGTCCCAGTCTTCCGAGAATAGTGCGGCATTGGAGGCGTTCCGGATGCAAGCAGATTTGCATCATATGAACCGGGGGTTTGCCATAAATGCTTCCCAAATTGAAGCGACACAGACGCCAAGACCTACCATGCCCACTCCATGCTCAGAAGTACAGCTTACGTCGAGGCCTTCGTTTATGAAGCGACCCAGTGGTCTGAAGCTGTCGTCGCAGGCTATATCGATGGCGAATGCGCCATTTCAAGCTTCTGTAACACCAGGTCCATCTCAGCGGAACTTTGGCACACCTTTTGGAAGTCCATTCATTGCGAGCGAATCCAAGCAGCAACTGACGGTTCCGGCAACAGTGCCGTTACAAGACAAGGCGCCATTCGTGGGAGCGCCTGTGATGCCGAATTGTGGATTTCAAGGAATCAGCGGTGTGCCAAGACCGAGGCCTGTTGCTCCTCGTGCGCTTGTAGAGAAGATGGAGCCTGGTCTGGACTTTATCCAACGTGAAGAGCTTGTGAATCTTTTGACATCTACGGTCGATGATCCGAGGAAGTTATTCATCATCGACATGCGGTCGCCCGATGCATACTCCAAGTCCCGTATTCGGGGTGCAATGTTTCTAGGGACGCCCACTCTTCTCCTGAAACGGAAGAATTTCAAAATGGAAAACGAGCTCCATGGTGTCTGCAAAGCATCCTGCGAACCAAATGCATGGTCATGTGCAGAGCACATTGTCGTCTACGACCTTAACTCGGCAAATACACGCGATGCTTGTCGGCCGATTAGCGCTTTGAGTAAATTCAAGACGGATGGGTTCAAGGGAAAGCTTCACGTCTTGCGCGATGGCTTTACAGGGTTCAGTGCCCTCTACCAGCAATTTGTGGACATGGCAGCAGACTCACAGGCTGCATCCACCGAAAATGCCCGTCAATCTTTATGCGGTGTTGCCATGCCTAGTTCCACCAGCGAGCCAATTTCCATGATGGAACACGTGAGACAAAACACCGAGCTCGTGGCAGCTGCAGAGGTTACTGATCTATCCATTGCGCCTGGGACGAATACCGCTTTTTTCCCAACATGGATGCGTCTTATCGCAGAACAGTGCGGTGGAAAGAAGATTGCCGAGCAATTCAATGCCATTCAGACGACAGAGCGAAAGCGAATGAATGATTCGTATGATCGTTCCACTAAGAACCCAGAAATTGTTTTAAGCGGTGTTGAAAAGGGGTCCAAGAACCGGTACAAGGATGTCTTGCCCTTCGACCACGCACGGGTTCCTCTGCGTCGGTGCTCTCCTGGCGAGTGTGATTACTACAATGCTAGCTATATCCATGCAAGCCGCACGAACAAGCGGTATATTGCCTGCCAAGGACCACTCCCATCTACTACAGATGTATGTTTTTTTTTCTTCATTTCTTTTCTACTTGAACATTGCTAACAGCGTAGGACTTTTGGCTATCTGTCTGGGATGAAGATGCTCGTGTCATTGTCATGCTGACAGCTGAGAAGGAGGGTGGGCTAGTGAAATGCCACAAGTATTGGACAGGTGCTGGTACTGGCAAAATCCAGCGCCGTATCGTAAGCGAGAAGCGTGTGTGCTTGGATCTAAATAGACTAGGCGAAGTGTTGTCTACGACACAGCTCGACCAGGTTATGCATACAGACGGTGCCAACACATTTTCACTGACGCTGCCTTCTGCCACTGCCTCCCGGAGTGATGTGCCATTTGTGTACATTCGCAAATTCCTTCTTACCGATACCACTAATCCGCTGCATCCCGTGAAAGAGGTGTCGCAACTGCACTTTACATCATGGCCTGATTTCGACATTCCCGCCGAGCCAAGTCATCTGCTGGGGGTTGTTGAGCTCGCAAATCAACTGCAGTTGGCATCCCTAGCCCCTGCACGTCACCAGTCATCTCTTTTGCTGTACAATAACGATTTTGAGACCGACACCAACTGCCGGCCTATGATTGTCCATTGCTCAGCAGGCTGTGGACGCACGGGTGCTTTCTGCGCTGTGGATTCGGTCATCGACATGCTTAAACGCCAGTATCATCATCATGAGACGGCTCTTACCCGGACGCTTACCCCGAACCTTGGAGACGATGACGTCATTATGGCGGATGCTGGGGACCTGGACAAGGATGCCGGATGTGCGTGCAGCGAGCCGTCTGGAGCGTCAGATGTGACGGGACCGTGGCTGACAAATGGCACGTTGGATTTGGTGGCGGAAACCGTCAAGGATTTCCGGACACAGAGGATTAGCATGGTCAAAACCTATCGGCAGTATGTTCTTTGCTATAGCACGATTGCCGAATGGATGGTTCGCAAGTCTGCTATGGCGACCTTATCCCATAGTGTCGGTGAAGCGGCATTGCACTAGGGTTATTAAAAGTTTTTTTTACCACACGGTTCCTTCACTTCTTATTCGCTCGCTTTTTGCACCCGGGCTTTTTATTGATTACATTGCGAAGTAAAACGTGCATCATCATCTGGCGTTTTCTTTATTTTTTTATTTTTATGGTATCACAGTGGTATTGGGTGGGCTAAATAAAACGGGCAACTTAGAAGAGCTTTCGATATGGTTCATCATTAATATATCATCTCCAAATGTGCTACAATGACTATTTTTAGAGGCGCCCTTTTTGAGCTACCGACGGAGCTGATGAGGCATGGCCAACTTGTTGTACTTTAGCTTTGAAAAGTGGAATGTTGAGTTAGACAAAAAGGTCTTCCTTTATCACTTTTCAATCATCCACCAAATACAACTGAGAAGATCACTTTTTTTACGTGCAACATGGTGCGTTTTCACGTTTTTCTTTTTTATGTATCATCTCAAAAGGGGAGCGAAAGTTGTGAACTTTGAAGTAGAGTTTAGAGTTCCGGATGTGGAAAGGATGAAAACCATGGAGGTGGATGTGCTTTTACATTTATACTTTTTAATTATTTTTTCATCCTTTTAATTTAACAATATAATTTCTACAATGTTGGATTCCGTACGTTCATGCAAGAGGGATGATACTGTTGTGTGTTGGTGTACGCAAACCAAGATTGTTCAGCATCGTCCTTTTTTGTTGCAAGTTATGTGCGCTTATGGAGTGCGCACTTTAGGGACAGCGCAAAGGAGCATGTATTGCACCTGCTTTACCTTCGTACTTACATATTACAGAGGAAGGAATAAACGATGATGATGCATTGAAAATTGGAAACATCAAAACTTCGTATAGTGACGTAATACCGAAGCGGTCGAGGATCTCACTGGCCACCCCCCACTCATCGGCTCACGTGATGTATGTACGTTTGAATTGAATTTTTTTTTTCAGAGCTTTTTTTAGACCAAGTCCAACACAAAAAATTTTGGACCACTTGATTACGTCCGATACTGGTTCTGATTGGTTCTGTAAAATAGAGATGGAATAAGACAGAAATGCCTCGATAAACCAGCCATTTGGGTCCATCTTAAGGCAAAAAAGAAGGCATGCGTGGCACCATAGAAAGCCTGACGCGTTGGTTGTGAAACGGAATTGTGTCAAATGGATCTCCCCGTCTATATTAATGATATGGGGGAGATCTATGCGTTGCGTGTATGCGGCAAGGCTTTGTAAATTCTAATACATAACATTTGAGGGCTTATGGACGGGATCGATTAGTAAGCTACATTATTGTTTGCTTCTGGGGGGCGTTGAGATTGTGATGAAAGCTGTATGCAATGGTTCATGTACCAAGTGGGGTGTTATTTTTGCATAAGGTTAAAGAGAACCGTTAATGGCTTGATGTTATGTAGAATAAAGATGAACGAGTTGGGCGGCCCATTCCGATGCTATTCAAGCGTTTCAACATATTGCTGAAGAATGGCAACGCCTAGACCCCGGATATTCTTAAATTGCAGTAATAAAAAGGCAAAGGTGAAATTGAAGACAGACAGACCTGTGACAGCTTCAAGGGAATAGTAGTATGTTCCTGTCAACTCTTTCTGTGTTAGGGCCATTTTTGGCCCCTCACCCCTTTTTTGCCCTCACAATTTCTTCACCACCTCCACATTACAATGGTACATATAGAGGTAAAAATCGCTACGCCAACACACCAGACGCACAAAATTGGAAGCATTTGGTACATACATCGGACTTTATTTGCGCACAAGAAGCCTATATTGACCCGCAAAAAAAACGTAAACGTCACTGAAAATCGGATGCGCTTGTATCAGTGCTCCTTTTAAATTTGTCACTTTTTTGCCATTGTAGAATTGTATGTTGGATCTGGTGGGTAGCTCTTTACTATTACATACAAGGTACCTTTGTGCCCTTTTGTGTGTGGCCCCCTAATACGGACCATAATACCCCATACAGTGTTTGGCGTACAGTATGTGCAGATGTCTCTGCGATTGCCACTTCAATTTCAATCAAAATTGCAACGAGTAATAGCCGTATGGAACGCTTTTTTGTTTGAGTTTCAGAAAAAAAGTTGAGCTCCGTCAAAAAGCAGAGTTGGGACCGTTTTTACCAAGCACATTTGAGATTATTTGGCGCATCGCCCGCTTCAACGTGTTTTTGTAACAGTGCGTTATTGGACGACGCTACGAGTTCTCACTGTACAGCATTCTGGCACTGCACATTCTGGCTCTTGCCCTTTTGTTTTCATTGAAAGGTACGCTTCATCGGCCAATACAGTGCGGGCTTTCGGTGCTGTTCCTCAGTCATCATTGGAAGCTTTATTGTTGACGCATCCAGATATTTGCCATTGACGTCCATTCCGGCACTATTTACAAGTATCAAACTAACGAGTCTTTGGGAAACCACCTCGACCCATCTACAACGATTCGAGTCTAGTGCCGTTTTTGCACCAAAGATTTGCCAGTCTTTGAGGTCCTTTGTCAAAACCCGTCACATTTCCCTTTTTCTGGCTTTTCTTTTGCTTTGTCTCCTCTGTCATTAGGTCCTGACTCGGCGTGATTGCAGTGAGATCGTGACAGTCTGCCAAGTTTCTGCTGTCTGGGGGAAAGCCACTATCGTTGTGGCTCTGTTTATACGTTATTTTGCCCCTAGAGATCTCCATGGACGGCCCACCGAAGGCAGATACCCACAACCTGTCGAGTACCTGGACGAGAATTCCGCTATCCAGCTCTGTCCCGCGGCTGTCGTCGAGCATTCCTATCCCACAGCCGCAGATTGCACACAGTGTCCCGGCCATTGCGGCGTCATCAACATCGCCCGTGGAGTTTATTCCTATCTTTTTGCACCAGCATCCCTCAGTGTATCAGGCACAATTATTGAATTACAATAGCCTTATTTCCCCTGGTAGAGGAGGAGGCATTGGCTATCCACAGCCTCTGCAGAAAGTGTTTTCAACGCCTGATTTGCAGACCCTAGGCGGGCTCTCGCCCAAGCCCCTTGTCCGCGATCACCAGAGCCATAGCCCGGCTCGTAAGCAGCACGTGGCCCTGCATCTCCAGCAGAATTGTCATGGGAACACGGGTCCTTCCAGTGCAGACAAGACGGACCGTACGGTAACCACAATGGGCAAGGATACGGCAGTGTCAACGTCGGCATCAGGGCCCAAGAAGGGCCAGCAGAGCCAGCAAGCCAAGCCAGCAGCGCCAATTCCAGTGGCAGCTCCTTCTAGAGAGGCACATTCGACAGAGAACAAGTCCCCGCGGCGTAACAAGGCTACAGCGAACCAGTCAAACTCGGAGCCAACAACGCCACGACAACACTCGCGGAAAAACTCGACTGGCTCCAAAAGCCATTCGCCCGTGGTGCCACGAAACCATTCACCCCGCTCGGCGTATTCGGAGACCAACTCGGCAATGCTTGCATCTCGTCTGCCGCCTGAGAGGACGAAATGCAAGTACGAAACGGTGCAGTCGACAGGACGAAGACGTATGTCGTACAGCATTGGCGTGGAGCCATTGGAAAAGGTTCCATTGGACAAAATAAAGGCGCGTCTCTCAAAAGAGGAGGAGACAAAGCTGTCAAAGGATATGAATGAGCTGTTCAAGGGGCTTCGGCCCACAGATGAGGCGCGTCGAAAAAAGGAACGGTTCATCGAGAAGCTGCTTAGGATTCTCAATGAAGAATGGCCGGGAAAGGACATTCAGGTGCATATATTTGGGTCGTCGGGGAACCGGCTGTGCTCAAATGATTCTGACTGTATGTATACTAGGAGAACAAAAGACGTACTAATGGGCAGTGGATCTGTGTCTTACGACGAGATGGAAGGAGATGCAGAATGTATGCACCCTGGCAGCATTGTTTTCGAAGCGTATGTCTAAAAGGACCAAAGGGAGAGTACTAATGACAGACGGCATGGAGAAGATTGTGTGTGTGGCCGAGGCAAAGGTCCCAATTGTAAAGATCTGGGACCCAGAGCTGGAGCTGGCCTGCGATTTGAATGTAAACAACACGGCAGCATTAGAAAATACGCGAATGATACGCACGTACGTAGATATTGACGAACGGGTGCGACCATTGGCCATGATTCTCAAGTATTGGTCACGTTGTCGGGCCCTGAATGATGCAGGTACGTTTTTTATATGCACTAGATATAGACGAGAGACTAACGAGCAGCGTTTGGTGGCACGCTGAGTTCATATACATGGATATGTCTCATTATATGCTTCTTGCAGCTGCGGGGCGTTCCCATTTTGCCATCACTGCACCAGCACAAGGGCGACCGACTGCCAAGACCAGACGGATCCATGCCCGAGTTTGCAGACGACATTTCCAAGCTGAAAGGCTTTGGAAAAGCCAACAAGGAGACCCTTGGCGAGCTTCTGTTTGGCTTTTTTCGGTTTTATGCCCATGAATTTGACTACCATGCCCATTACTTGTCAGTCCGTCTTGGTAAGCTGGGCCCCAAGAGGGACAAGATGGGTATGACGTCGGGGATGCTCAGCATAGAAGAGCCCTTTAACATCAACCGGAATCTCGGAAATACTGCCGATGATATTTCCTTTCGCGGGCTTCATTTGGAAATGAGACGTGCATTTGATTTGATTTCACGGGCCAAGTTACACGAGTGCTGTGAGCTTTATGAATTCCCAAAGCAGGAGGAAAGGGCACAAAAGTATACGCCAACTCCGCGGAAAATGGCCAATGGGCCAAGTAGCCAAAATAACACGCATGGCAACACCCACGGCACTAACCGCCAGAACCGTAACACCTTTCGAGGGCGAGGGTACAAGACCATGAATGCGCGACGAGGCTCGTCTAGCATGAGCTATGAGAACGGCCAGCCGTTTCTGCAGCCAGGACAGCCACAACAGCATGCAGTTGAGTGGTACCAGTTGCAGGCCACCCAGCAGGTTCAGGCAAAGGGACACGCAAACGCACAATCCCCACCTCTGTCTGCTACAAAAGAACAGGCACAGACACCCGTGCAGACTCCTAGTCACCAGACGCAAAACCTCACGCCCGTACATCAGTACTTTTCGGGAGATGTGTTTGGCAATGGTATGGGAATCCAGCCCGACGTGATACGCTACCAATACCCAGGCATGTCTGCGTACTTTCAGCCCCAGCAGCAATCTCTGCTGCACACACAGTCGACGGCGGACCGGGCACGGACAGGCTCGATTGATAGCGCCAATATGGCATATTTCGTCATGTCCCATCCACCGTATTACTTGGCGCCTGGCTTTGCCACTGTCCCGCAATCGCCGGTTACCACTACCGATCTGCGGAAGGGTGCCCATCGTGCGAATTCGGATGCCTCTTCTTCCAACACGCTGCGGGCGCAGCCACAACTAGCATCGCTTCCAGCCCATGTGGGAACGTCTCAAGTTAATGGCAGTGGACATTTGACATATGCACAAGCGAGTGCTCCGTCATTTCAGCTTACGAAAGAGGAGGCCCAGGACGCTGAATCTGACGTGGTGGCCAAGGCTTCATCAGATGGCCAGTCTGAAAAGGGGGATCAAACGGGCGCCCATCAAGATAAGTCTCCAGATCGGCAGCATCTGTCGTCAGACCAGTATCCCCAAAGTGTACTGGACCGACGCATGCGTCGGCAATCGCGGTCGCCGTCCCCGAATAAAGGGCTGATGCCGAGGTTGATCACGACGAATGGCTCTATGTCAAAAGAGGCCCTCAAGTCGCCAGTGGTTGTTGATGGATCGACGTCAACTAAGGCACATGCGTCGCAAATCCTGTATGGAATCGATGGCAGTATTCATGAGGAGCTGATTTATGGGGGATATTATCAGCCGCATACAGGCTATGCCATCCCTGTATATGAAGGCATTTCGGACTTTTCATATGCCCTTGGCCAGTATATTGATGTGAGCCAGTCGGCACAGACAACGCCGGCTTCGGCAACGACACCGTCCTCGGCAACGGGGACGACTCTGTCGCCACCTTTGGTGTATCAGAGACAGATGGCCCATCAATTGATAATGAATGGTGCAAGTCCGTCGTATGCCAATGCGTATGAGGCATCGTACTCGTCATTTTTTACATCACCAGTGGTGCCGAATACGCCGACGGGCACGCGGATAAAGGGGAAGCCTCTAGAAGTGACTGTTCCGGGAGGAGAAGCACAGCAGTTGTCGCCAGTGCTGGAAGTGATGTCTCCGAACGGAGTGGCACTTAAAGGGGTGGAGAAGCGTACGACGAACGCAGGCCAAAATGCAACAACCACGCCAGTCTTTCAGGGGAAGAGCACGCGTAAAGATGCGGGAGGAAAATCAGGCAAGGCTAATGGGGTGATGCCAGGAGGGGCCCATGTTCGAGCGGTGAAGAGCGAGGGGGGAGAGTTTCAAGGGGTGTCGACGATGGTGAATAATGGGTGGCAGAAGCAAAAGTCACGCAAGAAGGGGTCCGGGGAGGGAAAAGCTGCAGGCAGTGGACAGGGGTATAGTGAGCAGATGCCACGAAACGAATCGGAGCGAAAGGGGGGATAAGGCAAAGTTGGATATGACAAATGGCAAGAGACATGGTGGGAGAAAACATACAAAAAAAGAATCATTTTATGGATAGAGTTGGAGTTATGAATTTACGAAGAACATTGTTACTAGTTTTATGGGAGGATGGGGTTTATTTTTTTTATTTTTTTTTGGGTCCGTGGCAAGGAGGAAAAATGGAATCATTCTTTTCAGAGGATATATTTACAACAGTATAAAAAATAAAAACCAAAAAAAGACACCACATAGACGACCCAAAGCGGACCCACTTTTTTTAAAGATGCGCTGATAAAAGGTTATCAGCAAAAAAAAAAAAAAGCTGTGAGAGAAGAGGGAGCAACTTGAGAGAGGGATTAGAATGGGGTCAATTATTCAACCAAATGCGTGGGTTGGATTGAAGCTGCCATCGGAGAATGTAAAATTCCTCCAGATTGTGCCGAATACGACGATTTCATTAGGGAAATATGGATCCTTTCCGAGCAATTTGATTCTCCATCGACCGTACCATTTGACGTATGAGCTGCTAGACAAGCGAGAAGGCGAGTCATTTTCGCGTCTTCGGATCCTGTCGACAGATGAGCTGTATGCAGATGTGTTTGCCGACGAGGAAAAGGCCATGGCGGTGGCGGGAGACGAAGATGACGAGCTAGAGACGGAGGAGAGGCACACGTTTGTTGATTTGGAGAGCCAGGCCGTGATTGCGCGGTCCAACGAGACACCGGTGCATTTGGATGTGCGCCAGGCGTTGACGACGAGCGACATTGAGGCCTTGAAGCAGACAGACACGGATAGTGGACGTGCGCTGGTGGCCAAACTGATGGATGCGCATGCGGCCCTCGACCAAAAGACGACGTTTTCGCTGGCCAAGTACAAGCTGCTCAAGGCTAAAAAGTATTTCCGGCGGTTCACAGTGCTCCCGCTGGACATTTGCAGCTTTGGCAACTGGCTCCTGGACGATCGGGACGTGGGCAACCGCATCATGGAGCTGCGGGATGAAATGGTAGGTCTTCTCGGGTGCTGGGCCAATGTGCATCACGGCGGCCCGGACCGGTTTCTTGCAAGCCCAGACGCGCCTCTCGAGGAGCAGCTCGGGGGTGGGCGGTGGCTTGTGGTGGACGATACGGGCGGTTTTTTGCTGGCGGCCATGGCCGAGCGGATGGGGATATTGTACCCGAGCAGCACGGGGCCTGCTGGCAAGAGTCGCACAAGGACAGAGGAAGGCGAAGGCGAAGAGGAGGAAGAGGGCGTGCACCACCCGGATGATTTCCATGTGTCGTGCTCGCTGGCGAATACGCTAACGCTACTGCACACGAATAGCCAGCCGAACCTCGCGTATCTCAAATACTTTGGCTACGACGCAGCAGACCCCAACCACCCGGCCCATCCGCTGCGGGAGCACCTGCTGACGCTCTCGTGGCTGCAGCTGCTGCACCCGGAGAGCGACCCCATATACAGCCAGCCACCGCCCGTGCAGACGGACGAGGTGCTGGCGGAGTGGAAGCCGGCACGACGGGGCAACTACCACCGGAAACGGCGACGATGGGCGCGCATACGGCACGTGGTGGACTCGGCACGGGCTGGCGGGTTCACGGGGCTGGTTGTGGCGACGTCGATGGATCCGGCGTCGGTCCTGCGGTCGACAATGCCTCTGTTGGCGCCGGGCGCGCCGGTGGCAGTGTATGCGCCGACGATGGAGCCGGTGACGGCGCTGGCGGACTGCTTCAGCGTGCAGAGACGCAAGGCGTGGGCGGCGGACGGGGTGTCGACGCGGCCGATGGCGGAGCAGGAGAGATGGGGCGGCAGCGAGCAGTTCCCGCTGAATCCAATGCTGCTGCAGGGGGTGACGGTGCATACGAGCAGGGCGCGGAAGTGGCAGGTGCTGCCGGGACGGACGCACCCGCTGATGACGGGACGGGGCGGGGCGGAGGGATATGTGTTTACGGGGTTCCGGGCGAAGCCGGCAGAGGGGCGGGTGACGGCACGGGGCAAGTTTGCCAAGAAAAGAGGGTGATCTATTGAGAACTAGAGGGATTTATTCATAAACTTGCGCTTGGCGTAGCTGAGCCACCACTTGCTGGGCTGCTGGGCGGACTCTGCGTAGACGCGGGCGAGCAGCCGCTGGGCGAGCTCCTGGCGGAGCTGCATCATGTACTGGCGCAGCAATTCGGCGTCCTGGCGGTCTGCGGGAGGGACAAACATCTGGTTGAGCGGCCACGAGGGGGCGCCGGGGAGGGCAAAGTGGGCGTCGAGGGCCAGGTTGTTGACTTCCTTTTCGGCGGCACGGAGGGCGTCGGTGGCCTTGATTTTGGTGAGGCACTGGCTGACAAACCACGTGCCGTAGATGAGCACGCGGTCGGCCAGGCCGCCGATTTCAAAGTTGCGGAAGAGCGTGTTGGCGCGGAAGAAGAGCAGCACCTCGTCGAGCACGTCGAAGCTCTCGCTGTCGAGGTCGGGGGCCTCGTAGGCCGGGGCTGCGGTCGGCGGCAGGGCATAGGCCGGGCCGCGTATTTTGGTGCGCAGGGGCATGAGGGGGAAGTTGCCGACGACGCGGCCGTCCTGGACGGACTGGTCGCCGTTGAACATGGAGTTGTAGGCCTGGCGTCAGCATGGCGCGGAGCTAGGGGCCTGTCGACCTACCGGCATTGTGTTGGGAAGAGAGGCTCACGTAAGCGGCACTGTGCTGACGAGCGACCGAGTGACAAGTGACAAGACTGCGACACGACGCTGACAAAGCAGACAGCTCAGCAGCAGACCGCATGCGGCGAGGCAGCCGCACTGGGCTGTGATTCACGTGCCGACGTGCCAGTTTCGCACCGCCCAAGCCCACTCTTTGTGTCACGTACATACGCGTGGGTCCTGCGCTTTTATGTACGCTTTTTTTCCTATTTCCTATTTGCAGGCAAGAGCTGTGCGACGCAAATAGTCCGTTCGTCTTTGTCTCTCTCTGTTCTCTACATGCCGTGGCCCCTGGGCTTCCACTTCTCCGTCTTTTCTCGTCTCTGGACGCATGCCCCGGTACGTGCCCCGCTTCTTCCTGCTTGCTCATCTAATAAAAAAACAGCCCCACGCGTCCCCTGTCATGATGGATCGCCCGCACAAGTGTGACGACGTGCCCTTCCCGGCCGCAAGCGCCGCTGCCGCCACGCCCGAGGCCCCTGGCGGCGCCCGCGATGCCCGGCGCCCGTCTGCGCTGCCAACCCGGCCGTCTGTCTGCCCGGCCGAGCCCGGCTCGCTCTTCCACATCATCCGCCACAACAGCGGCACGGCCCTGTACACGCTGCCGCTCTTCTGGACGGACATGCACGCCCGCTTCCTCAACATCTGCTTCCGTCCCGTCGACGCCGACCCCTTCGTCCGCGAAACCCCCTCGCTTTCGCCCCTGCGTCTGCGTTTCTTCGACAAGCATCTGCGTGTCCTGGTGTCGGGCGACGACCGGCTAGTGCCCAAGTGCCACTCCTTTGGCGACATCATCACCACGCTCTTTGCCGGCCGCATCGACGCAGCCGAGCGTGGCTTTGAGCTCGACGTCTTCTTCTCCAACCGCGTGTCCCGCAACGCTGTGCGTGTGTGTGGCCTTTTCCGCGACGTCTGCTGCCCTCCCACGGGCTCCCGCCATCCCGACGGCCCGGTCATCGCCTACCTCAACCGCAGCTACGTTGCCCACATCCGCCAGGGCGTCTTCCGCCAGCCCTCGCCCTCGCGGAACGGCATCGAGAACCTGCCCGTCATGCGGCTGCAGGCCCACCGGCGCAACAAGCTGACCCCCAGCGATCTCGATCGCGACCCCTACCTCATTGGCATCTTCCTGGCCATGGCCCAGTCGCACTTTTACGTCGAGCCCCTGCCCCAGTACCGTCTCATCAACCGTCTCAGCCCCAACGACACACACCCCGCCTTCCACGACATTACCCTCAGCATCGTCTCGCACGACGACGCCCTTTCCGCCACCGACAACGGCGAAAACTTCAACTTTATTGTCCATCGTGCTACCCTAACCGCCGAGTTCCTCAACCAGTTCTCCTTCCCCAAAAAGGCTGCCTATCTGAGCCGAGTCCACTCCCAGCTAGCCGGCACCACGGCTGGCTTCACCATTTCCATCACACGTGTCCCTGCCTATCCCATCGAGACGCTCAAGGAGCGTCTGGGCGAGGTGCTTGGCCTTGAGGACCCCGTCAGGCCGGCTGCCAACTTTGGCGACAGCATGGAATATGCCGAGACAGAGGTCGCCACGGATGTTGACCCGCAGGAAAGCATGACGAGTAAGATCTCTGCCGACTCGGAAGATGACTCCCCGACCCCACAGGCCCTGCCCCTTGACGACACCGACCCGGACACGGACCGTGCTGCCTCTGAGGACGTCGAGCCGGCCTCGCAGCGACTGGCGGGCCGACGACGATCAGAAAGCCCGAGCCCCGAGTACTTTTCCATGGATATTTCTATCCCCAAGGGGCTGGCACAGCACCAACGCAAGCGCAGCCGCAGCAGCGACAGTGATGATGAAGACGCACAGCCGCCGGCATCGCCGAGCCGTAAACGACGTCAAACCGCATCCGGATCATTGGCCGTTTTTTAAGGTTTATCTTTTTTTTATACATCATGTTATAGTGTATTATTTATGGCGTCTTTTCTTTTTTTTCTTTTATTATGAGACGGATGCTTGCCCTGGTTTTATTCATTCCCTTTTCCTTTTTTGATATCCCGAGAAATGAGAGCCAACCTTTTCATAAGAGAACTTTTAAAAAAAAAGGATTGTCTTTACACATGGATGCTTTCCACGTGGTTCATTCGTATCGTGAGGGGAAATCTTGACAAGAGAGATTGAAAATTGAAAAAAAATGGTCCGAACAAAGGAAGAGGTTCAAGAGGAAAAAAAAAGAGGGAAAAGTTGAAAATGAACCGTTTCTTTTCTTTTTCCAAGCAAAAAGCATCATGTAATGGTTACCAAAAGAAGAAAAGGGGACTGTCGATCATTATTCACACAGCTTTTTTTTCTTCAGTGGGTTGGGTTGCCCATGGGAGAGTTGGCAATCGTCTTGGCGCTTTGTGATGGGTAAAAAAGAACATCCACATTGAAGCGGTATTCCATACGAGTGCGAAAGAATACACAAGAGAGGCAAAAAATGGAAAAAAAGAGAAAAGAGAGAAAAAATCCGACCGTTTGCTGTTGGCTTCTGCTGACGATGCAAGTGAATTATAAGGTAGCCACAGCAAAAAGAAGAGACGAGAGACAAGGTAGTGTTGAAATCATCTCGTAGTGAATGAATGAATGACTTTCAAGCAAGAACAGCCAAGGAAAAGAAAGAAAAAAGACCCGATTTTGCCTTGACAAGTCTATTTCCCCCGAACGATGTATGCGGTCAGCCTTCCATGATTGTATCACACCCCTGTTCGCATGTATTGATTTTCTTTTCTTTTTTTAGCTTTTTTTCATTCATTCAATGTTAAAAAAATTAAAATCAATAAAATCAATTCGCGTGCCCTTCTCTTCTTCTCTCTTCTTCTCCTCCCTTTTTTTGTTTCGTCTTTTTTTTTCTTCACAAGGGAAAATCAGTCTTGTCCCCCTCGGAAGGAAGGAGAAGATAAAAAGTAAACGTGATTCAGAGACGGAGACAATCATATAAAAAAAATTAAAAAAAGACAAGGGGGGGTCAAAAGTCAAAATGATTGGAATGTTTGCCATCGCGGCCCTTTTAGGGGGCGTTAATGCCATTGCTCATGGCTCACCACGAGCGACAGGAACGGCTACATTTGACGTCAACGGCAAGTCACCAAAGCCTACATCGCCACCAAAGTTGAAATTGGATCGTATTCATGGCCGTGATGTGCAGACCACTGTCTACTTTGCCCAAGACAACACCTGTGGCTTCATTTCTGGGCTTGCCGGTATGTATTTTTTACGCGAGACTGATAAGAAGAAAAAAGAGAATGAAAGAAAAAAAAGACTAATGGTAATAAGATGATGCGTATACGTGCATTGGCACAACCGAGTCGTGTGCCATTATTACAGCAGGTGTGGATGGGTATATTGGCTGCTGCGACGGCCTCAGCTGTGCGGGCTTCCATCTCAACTGTGTGGACCAAGCCCATTATCAACAAAACGACTGCGACGACACCTGTCTCTCGGACAGCTTCACCCTCAAGTGCACCGAGTCTGCCCAGCCCTACTGCAATGCCGTGTCCATCAATGGCGGCAGCATGCTGCAGGTCACTGGTTTCTACTGTGCCAATGACCAGGTCTCCACCACCCAGTACCTCCTTACCACATATGCCGGCGAGACAGACGGCCGTTCTTTCTCGCCTCTTGTCCTCTCCAGCGCCGCCACAGAAATCCCCACGAGCGCCCCTGTGCAGCTCCTTTCGGGTGCTGGTGCGCCGTCTTCGGTCCCGACAGCCAGTGGTGCCTCCAACTCGGCTCTGCCTACGTCGAGCTCCGGCTCCGGCTCTAGCTCTGGCTCTAGCGCTGGCTCTAGCTCTGGCTCCACCAAAAAGCCCAAGAAGAGTAACACCGGCCCTATTGTGGGCGGTGTCGTGGGTGGTGTGGCCGCGATTGCCATCGCCGCTGCTGCCATTGCCTACTTTTTGCGCAACAAGGGAAAGAACAGTGCTGTGCAAACAACGGTGACGCCTGGCGCAACGTACCCCCCTCCTGACATGGTGAACACAACGCCTGCGCCTGCCTATTACGCCGCCCCTGGCAAGGTCGATTATGCTACGTCGCCTGTAGGCGGCAGCCCACAACCGCCACAGCAGTTCTATACCCCATCGCCACCCATTGGCACGCCGCCTGTCCAAGCACAGCCAGTGCACGAGGTGGACGGCAATGCCATGGCACCTGCTCCTGCTGCCCCAGCCCAGCCCATGCACGAATTGGCATAGACACGGCCGATTTACCCTTTTTCTTTCCTTTTTTCTTCTTCGTACCTTATTCCCCCATATTCCCCTCTATTTTTCGTATAATTTGCTGGGCGTTTCTTACTTTTTTTTATTAGTATTATTTTCAAATGATGAGTCTATGTAAGGAAGAGAATGCAAAACAAGAAAAGAAGAAAAAAAATTTACAATCACAATAATGCCATGCCAATCAAGGCTCCCAGGGCCCAATGCGGTCCTGCGTGCGTCGTGTCACCGGCGCTTCCCATGGTCGTACTGCTGGGCGTCGATGATGTGTCCGTGGCACTCGCCATCTTTTGTGTCTTGTCCGCCGTCATTGTCTTTATCGATGCTGTCCTCGACGCTGACGCCGACATTGACGACGCTGACGACGCTGATGATGAGCTGGATGCGCCCTTGTGCTTTTCATAAGGCGCCAGCATGCACTGCTTCATCAAGTCATTGTCCACATACTTGCCATTGTCAAGAATAGGCGTCAGCGAGAGCATGTACGATGTGTCAAAGCTGCCAGCCGACCACCCAATAAGGCCAATATATACATCGGCATTGGCCTGGATGGCTTCGTTTTGCGCACAGAAATCGCGGAAACAAGAGTCTTCTTGTGACGCGCCCGTCTCGCTCACAAACCCCAGTCGCTTCTTTTTGCGCAAGTATGCGGCCAAGTCGGTAAACGCTTTCACGTTATCCGTCACGCATTCGGCCATGGACCCCGAGTTGTTGCTGTCGAGATACTTGTGAATGTCCAGGATGAGATTGTCCGTGCTTCCGTCGGGGTTGGTAATGGCCAGCAAAGCATCGGCACTGCCCGTCGACACCAGCGTCTCGGCGCTCTGAAAGTTTGTGCCTGGCAGCAAAATCATTTGCGAAGTAGCGCCCGCCTTGCGGATGGCCGTCACCGATGCTTGGCACGTCTCGGCCCATTTGGCAATGTCGAGATCATGCGGCTCGTTCATCAATTGGAAAATAATGTTTTTGTGCTTTCCGTATTTCTTGGCCATGGTTGTCCATAGCTCGGCGAGGACGTCGTTGCCCACGCCGCCCTGGCCGATAATGCCGCCATCGAACCGTGCAAAATTGTGCAGATCCAGCATGCAGTAGGCACCTGTATCGAGACATGCCTGCACGAGCTCGTCGTACTTGCCGGCATTTGTTTCATCAAGCGTCGTCGATGGCTTGTCCTGGCTATTCGTCAAGTATTGCCAGGAAGACGGCAGCCGGAACGTGTTCAAGCCACTGTCTTGCACAAAATGTTTCATTTGCCCAGCGCCATCAGCACCCCCCAGGTCGGGCATGGGCAACGCTGCCGTCCCAATCGGACATGATCCCTTTCACATAAGTCTTTTTTTGTACTTCTTTTTTCTTCTTTTTTTCTTACGTCAATATCACAGCCAAAGTCACCTCCGGCCATGGCCACGCCAAAGTACTTGACTTGCGCCTGTGTCACGGCCACCCATAGAAAGACCAAGCAGGGAACCAACATCATGTCGTGATACCTCAGCTTTGAAATTACAGTGGGCACGCTGTTTTTATGTATTGATTTTGGGGCGGCACCAGGGGGGGATTCTTTGGTACTTTAGAAAAAGATAAAGGACGAGTAAAAATAGAATGGCCTCGTATTTCTCAAGGGATAAAAAATACAAAAAAGAAAACTGCTTTTTGCTCTTTTTTTTATTTTCGTCATGCCAAAGTCATTGTTAAGAATGAGTGCATGAGAACCCTTTATGATTCTCTTTTTTTTTGATCGCTTCATGGTCTCCCCACATGTAACGGCCAAACGTCATTCGAGCCAATTTGTACTAAGGCGCGAAAAAAAAAGGGTCTTGGACTCCTGGAGAGAGATAAGAACACGCCAAGTTGAACATATTTCCACCTCATTTTTTTGGCTGAAGCCTTTCAATTCTTGAAAGTGATTGCCCTTCGGTGCTTTCATAATCTACATTTGTCGTTCAAATGAGCATTACAAGTGGCTCTCTTGCACTCTTTGCGATGCATGCTGTTCATGAGAGAAAGAAAAAGGCTTGCCACCCAAATAAAAAAAAAGTAAAAATACCCTCAGTAAAACGGATTGAGCTCACAGTATGTAGGCCGTTGGCCAATAAAAGCCATCTCCATTCCACGTGAAAGAGACAAATGGAACTAGTGTTGATCGTCGGGTATTTCCTTCCCTACCTTCACCCACACATATGGGGTACATATTGCCGCCGAGACACATGTCTTTCACATGTAAGACTGTCCTTCCATCAAAGAGTGTGCTGCTCAAAAGACGGAGGTCCTGCTGCTGCGCTCTGCGACCTGTTCTTGTCGACTGTCTATGGCAATATTGAGATGCCTAGAAACTAAAAGGCTTCGGACAGTAGCTGTGTTGATAAAGTCATCGCCATTGACCAATAAAACCTCATAATAGCTTGCACATGCTGATGAAGAACTGGCAAAACTGGGGTACATAGCTTTCTCGATATATGCCGAAGCTCTTTTTTTCTGCATAGGCCCACGTGGTGACGGCTTCATTCTATATAATCCGCCCACAACCATTATTATTTTTTCTGTTCTGCAGAAACCCATTTTTCCAATGCGTGTCTCTACTGCTCTTCTCGGCCTTGCTGCCAGTGTCTTTGCCCAGCCAGACGACAGCGGATGCCCCGCGGATGCTGCTAGTCCTGTCAGCCATGTCAAGGGCAAGGTGTTTGACCGTGTGGTGATGATCTGGCTCGAGAACACTGACTTTTCCCTGGCCAATGCTGACCGTACGTATATACATAAAGGAGAAAAGCGTAAAAGAGACGACTAATGATGACCAGCCAATCTGTCCTACTTGGCCAGCAAGGGCATCAAGCTGACCAACAGCTATGGTGTGACCCATCCTTCGGAGCCCAACTACGTAGCTGCCATTGGTGGTGATTATTTTGGCATGGACAATGACAACCTCCAGCACATTGACAGGAACATTTCGTCAGTCGTTGACCTCTTGGAGGCGCGTGGCATTAGCTGGAGCGAGTACCAGGAGGACATGCCGTCGACGGGATTCGAGGGCTTCCAGTTCCTCAACCCCGAGACGGGGGCAAATGACTATGTGCGCAAGCACAACCCTGCCGTCATCTACGACCGCAACACCATGTACCAGGACCGGGTGGACCTGATGAAGAACATGTCTCTCTTTTACGAGGACCTGGCCAATGACCGTCTCCCGCAGTGGATGTTCATCACGCCCAACATGACGTCCGACGGCCACGACTCGTCCGTCACGGTGGCCGGCACGTGGACACGCAACTTTCTGGAGCCCCTGCTCAACGACAAGCGCTTCATGAAGAAGACGCTCGTCGTCATCACCTTTGACGAGAACGCCACGTACTCTGCCAAGAACCAGGTCATGACCATTCTCCTCGGCGACGTTGTGCCCAAGAAGCTTGTGGGCACGAAAGACGACAACTTTTACAACCATTACAGTGCCATCTCGACAGTGGAGGCCAACTGGGACCTGGCCACACTGGGCCGCTGGGACGTAGGGGCCAATGTCTACGACTTTGTGGCCAAGAAGACCAAGGACGAAGTGCGCAGATACCCCCACGAGGAGTTTGCCAAGCACTTTTGGAACCAGTCGTACGACGGCGTCCACAACCAGGCGCCCAAGTTCCCCGTGTACCCTGCGCCCATGATTACGGTGGAGCGCAACGGTCGCGGCGTCCTCAAGGCCATCCAGGACGAGTGGGCCGACAGCAACCACCCGTCGTACTACAGCGACACCATTAAGAACAACGACGGCCTCAACCCGCCTGCGCTCTACGACTTTGCCTAGTTTACTTTATTCCTTTTTATTCTTGTTTAAATTAAACTAATAGATACTTTGTTTATCAAGCTGGCCATGACATACTACTAGTAATGCAATCTCTGCCACCAGACCTGTTCCCGAAGAATGCCGCCGTATCATTACATTCGTATCCGGCCATGTACCCAGTACCCACTGCGGCCCCACAGGCTGTCGCATAAGACTCTTGCGACACTTGTGGAAGAATACTGGAAGAAGGCTCTCGCGTTGACAATGTCGGACCACGAGGACCTGATGGAGGTGGACGAGCCGCTGTTCGCCTCCGGGCAGGCCAAGGGAAAGGGCCGGTCGGCCGCAAATCTCCCTGTCGAGGCCCAGGACAGCCTGCCGTGGGTCGAAAAGTACCGGCCGGCGTCATTGGCAGACGTGTCCGGGCACCAGGACATCCTTGCGACGGTGGACAAGCTGGTGGAGGCGAACCGGCTGCCGCACCTGCTGCTGTACGGACCGCCGGGGACGGGAAAGACGTCGACAATCCTGGCGTTGGCGCGTCGGATCTACGGCAGCAGCGCGAAGCAGATGATTCTGGAGCTCAATGCGTCCGACGACCGCGGCATTGACGTTGTGCGCGAGCAGATCAAGACGTTTGCGTCGACGAAGCAGATCTTCATGCGCGCTGCCGCTGCCAGTAGTAGTAGCAGCAGCCTCGCTGCGTACAAGCTCATCATCCTCGACGAGGCCGATGCCATGACCAGCACGGCCCAGATGGCCCTGCGACGCATCATGGAAAAGTACACGGCCAACACGCGCTTCTGCATCATTGCCAACTACGCCCACAAGCTGTCGCCGGCACTGCTGTCGCGCTGCACGCGCTTCCGCTTCAGCCCCCTGCGCGAAGACGACATCCGCAGGCTTGTCGACAAGGTCATTGCCGAGGAGCGTGTGCAGATCATGCCTGCGGCCGTCGACGCCCTCGTCAAGCTCAGCCGTGGCGACATGCGCCGTGCCCTCAACGTCCTGCAGGCCTGCCACGCCTCGGGCCTGCCACTGCCCGTCAAGGGCGTCCCGCCACCAGTGGAGGCTGACAGAGACATGATTACGACAGAGACCATCTACAACTGCGTGGCTGCGCCGCCTCCAGACGCCATCCGCGAGATTCTGCAGACGCTGCTGAACACGTCCGACGTCACGTCGTGTCTCACCACAGTCAATGCTCTCAAAACAAGCCGTGGCCTGGCCCTTGCTGATATTGTGACGGCCCTGTCCGAGGAGGTCATGCAGCTAGGCGTCAGCTCAAAGGTCATGGTGGCCTGGCTCACGGGCCTCGCCGACATTGAGCATCGCTTGGCCAGCGGTGCCAGTGAGACCATCCAAACAGGGGCGCTGGTGGGGGTTCTACGCAGCGGCTGCGAGCTCATGGGGTAGTTTCAGACTTTCGTGTAGGTAACGCATAAAGATGAATGTATGTATGACGTGACTGCTCTCTTTTTGGCTCTTTTTGTGTGATGGAAAAAAAAAAGAAAAAAAAGAAAAGGTGGCGATAAGCGAAAAAGGGGATCGGCGTTGCTTCGCCACTTGCATCTCCCCATCCGCTCTCTCTCTCTTTTTGCAATGAAGGCAGGTTGTCTTTTGCTAGCTCTCGCTGGTTCATGCACGGCTAGCTCCATTCTCACAGACATCCATGCCATTTCGAAATACTGGGGCCAGCTTTCGCCATATACCGACAATCCCCCGTCGATTTTCGGCGTGGACGATGTCGGTGTGCCCAAGGGATGTGGTCTCGAGCAAGCCCATTTGCTGCAACGCCATGCCCAGCGCTTCGGCACGGGCGAATTTGACGATGCCCCCAACGACGAGGCCTTTGCCAAAAAAGTAGCTGCCCACATGGGCTTCTCCGGGCCGCTGGCATTTTTAAATGCATACCAATACCTCATGACGTCCAATGTCCTGACTGGCATCGGGGCCACGACCGAGTTCTCCCAGGGCGTCCGCTTCTGGAACCGCTATGGCCGTCTTCTCTACAATGCCACAGCTGGCCAGGTCTCCTACAATGCCAGCAGTCCCGAGGCCATGGCGTCCAATAAGCCCGTCCTCCGGACCACCGACCAGAGCCGTATGTGGAACAGCCAAATTTCATGGGCCCTTGGGTTCTTTGGCCCAAGCTACCAGCCCACGCCGAATCCCTCGCTCTCCGGCTGGACAGATGCCTTTGATACCATTATCATCTCCGAAAACGGCGCGCTCAACAACACACTAGCATCCTATGTGAGTTGCGAGAATGAGGCAAGCGAGCCCATTGTCGACCTCGGCGATGTCGAAATGTGGCCGTATGTAGAGACCTACCTCAAAGACGCCACCGCTCGCCTTCAGGCATTCGTTCCCGAGGGCTTTACCCTGACGGCCAATGACACCTATGCCATGCAAAGCATCTGCGCCTATGAAACCGCTTACCTCGGCGACTCGGCCTTTTGCCGTCTCTTTACCGAGGATGAATGGGCTGGCTTCGAACTAACCTTGGATGCCGAATACTACTTTGACTACAGTTTCGGCAACCCCACTGGCCGTGCCCAAGGCATTGGCTACCTAGAAGAGCTGCTTGCTCGTCTTCAAAACCAATATATTACCTCAAGTGATTCCAGCGTCAATGTTTCTCTTACCAATAACCCTCATGATTTTCCCCTCGGGTCTCGGTTCTATGCAGATTTCACGCATGACGACATTATCATCTCCGTCCTGACAGCCATGTCGCTCGACTATCTCCGCGAAGCCCCCAACCTGTCCGAGTACCCTCCAAACCCCCACCGCCACTTTATCCTCTCACAACTAACCCCCTTTGGTGGAAACATGGTGGCAGAAGTCTATGGCTGCAGCTCGCCAGATCCCGAGGCAGAGCACGACCATACGACCTTGTATAGTAATGAAAAAACGACGGGCTATGATCCCTGCCATGCAGCCTACAAGTTTATTCGGTTCCGCTTGAACAATGGCATTCTCCCTTTACATACGATCCGTGGCGGTGCCTGTGCAAGCCGGTCCGATGGGATGTGTTCCATTGAAAACTTTATCAAAAGCCAGGAGAATGCCACACACTTGGCCAACTACGCCTATGTCTGCAATGGCCAGTACCATCTAGATGATCCTTTTAACGGAATGGACTATGATGGCACAATCTTCCCATAATGTTCATCCTATCTTTTTATAGAAAATAGTAATATTCTACATACTACATACTACTCCACAAAAGGCATCTTTGGACACAAAATACGTGGCCCCGAAACATCCCCTCACATTAGAAGAACTCTTAAATGGCACAAAAGAAGACCGCAGGGCATCTTTGGAGTCTTTGGCTTTTGACCCTGATTCATCTTTTGCCTTGGAGAAAAACTCGTGTAAAGTGAAAATTCCAAAAAAAAAGTAGAGAAACCTATATAAGCAATTTTATTTCCATTTCTAACAACTAACGCCCTTATAGCTCAGTGGTAGAGCGTTGCACTTGTAACAATAGCTTGTCATGCAAAGGTCCACGGTTCAATCCCGTGTGGGGGCATTTTAGAATTTCATTTCTTCCTTTTTATTTTTTACTTTATTTTCGAGGCTGCTGGGCATTATCATCATGTATTAATACATAGGTACTATATTTCTCTCCTCCAACAATACCGATAAGTTGAAATCAAATTAAACTAAGGAAGAGAGGCCCGAAGGTTGGTTTATCCCCTTGTTAAGGTGACGGTCAATCTCTAGAAGCACTTCTGATGCATCATGCATGCCATACCATTCCTCATCTCGAGCATTCCATATCTGTATATCTGCTAGCATAGGATGCTTCTTCATTTTCCCAATCTTACGGGCATCCTCCTTTGAAGTCTTGTAGCAGATGACATGAACACTCATATAATCCTCATTCAAATGGTAGTCCCTCTGAATGCTTGCCAGCGTCTCGGCAATTGTCCCATCATTCTCACTAATGGGTTGCTGAAGAAGAATAAGAATGTGCTTGCGAGCAATTCGCGCACTGAATTCAGGGCTTGCATAATCCTTTGCAAATTTGCCCGTAACTTCATACAATGTCTGGGCAATATCCATCTCTCCCTTCCTTATAGAACGGATTGTCGCGTCAACATCTTCGATCAATTCGGGATTATAGTAGCGCAGCCAACCTTCCTTTTCCCTTTTATTCGTAACAATGTTAAATTCTGAAGCAGAATCGAAGCTCATGAAATCACAATACTTGAGGCCTCGAAGAAGCCAAGATGATCTCTTCCGAAATTCTTTCTCCTCTGTAGCAGAGTTCTTTTTAGACCCACGCGTGTCAACAATAACAGTCATACTCTTTCCAATCATGTATCTAACATGGATGTCTGTTAATTTGCTCCGGCAGCTTAGTGTAGCTGGAGCTTTAGAGCTTGATTTCGCTTTACTTCCAAAAAGGGACATCATTTTAATAAAATCGAAAAAACTACGGGCGCGGATTTATGTTTCTACCTAGTAGGCAGGTGGGAAGACCATAAGTAGGAGTGGACAGGTCTATTCTTTAAATACGAAATGTCATATCGAATCTTAACAGTGAGATCATTCGAAAACTTGTAAATTTGATAAGAAAGGCTATGCGTTCCAGCATAATACTTCTTTCATATGTCACGTAGCATGAATTACCAGGTAGCAAGGTTTATTGGTTGATTTTATAGAGTGGGAAACAAGGTCAGATCGTATGAAAGGTTCGTGTACTGTTTTACGCTTGATTATGACGGTACGAATGCTGTCTAGAAGTTGAGAAAGAAGCATGTATTACGAGGAATACTGGATCAATAGCTATTGTCTGATGAAGCTTTTTATAAAAAGGCCTTTCTTAGAATCACCTAGTGCGATACGCAATCTAGGATCTGCAGAGGGCGTGCTTCTATGAGAATACGAGTGGCCCTCCCTAGTGTGGCTATCAAAACATGTTCTTTGTGATATTTCTAGCCAAAGAAAAAGCTCATTTGTGCTTAAAATTTGAGGTCGTGGTGGGTGGCTATTTAATAGCAATTTGAGTGAAATTACACCCTGTAAAATCAGGATTTAGCATGCCTCCTTTGCATGAGCATATTCTAGACAGCCCCTCGCCATTTCCATAGAATAAATGACCAGTGGTGCAGGCTGAGAAGCCTAAGAATATATAGCTGATAGGAAATATTCTCTTAAGATCTATAGCTGGAACGGATTGCTTTTGGTAGCGTGAGCTACTTGCGAATGGGAGTGTGAGATGTAGTAATACGACATGCCTCGAGGTTTTTGGTTTACGTCATTCCCAAGGCAATACATATTTGAAAAAAACCCCATTGGTAAGATGAAGGGAACCAATAACCAAAGGCTCTCGGCGTAAAAGATAGGGGAGAAGAAGAAGGTAAAAATATAAATACACTAAAAATTTATTGCTTGCAATGCACGTTTATTATAACACGAATGGTTTATCGATTGCCTCTGCATCTATCACTTTCCCTTCTCACAGTTATGCTTGACATTGATTAATTCACCAAAAGAATAATATTAATCCTATATTCCAATCTACCATATTCGCCTCCTACTTTAAAGACGCCTCATAAATGGCATAAAGAACTTTCGTGGCATTATACTCATCATACCAGTAATCATCTGGTCGGTTCCATTTCTTAACGGGAGTTAGCATGGCATGTCTCCGCATGTCTCCAAAGGTTCTTGCATCCTCCTTTGTGGTTTTGTAACAAAAGACGTGTGCTTTTATTAAATTGCCTTCAACATTGTACCTCGTTTGTGATGATTTCATTGAATCCAAATATTCGCCAACAGTAAGACTCTCATAGTCAAAAGGTCTCTGGGCGAAGATAATGATGTGCTTTTGTCCAATACGCTTCTCGATCGAAGTACACACATAGTCATATACAAACTGCTGTCCAACCTCTGACATTGTGTATGCAACAGAAATATCTTTTCTTGGTGTCTGGTCCAGAATAGTTTTGAGTTCCTCTTTTGTTGTAGGACTGTAATAAATCAACTTTTTATTCTCGTCTCTTTGATACATTACAAAATTGAATTCCATACTATTGGGATACGCTTTGTTTTTGTACTCTCTGAGGCCATCAAGCAACCAGAACGTCCTTTTTCGGAACTCCTTGTCGAAGCTACGCGTGTCGACTACAACGGTGAAACTTTTCCCCATCATAAAACTTACATACTTGCTATCATCTGAAGACCCGGATGCTGCATTCTCTCCTCCACCGGAAGATGATGCATGACTTTTACCTTTTCCTTTTCTATGCTTTGGTGAAGGCATGTTGATAAGTTCAAATGATCATGTAGTGTACTCAAGTGTAAAAGCCACAACAGGCAATGTCTTGTCTTTAAATAAAAACAGTTGCATACTTTAAAATCAAAGATAAGGTGTATAGGGAGCCTTCGGGCTTGACACGTATTACTATGGTGAGCTGTTTCATAATATCATTTTTAATCATATTATGGGGTATTTGATAGACAGCATATAGACAGCACATGGATAACATATGACACCTTTCGTCCTTACGCATGTACATGCCAGTCATATGTACGCAATGGGGTAATAATGATTGATGAAGTCGGACATATAAAGAGTGGATGATGACACGGTTTGTTATGTAGTTAAGTAAAAATAAATAGGAAGGGATGATGATTGTTCAAGGCAGAAATCTAAAAACTTGATACATTAAAGTTTCGTTCATGAAGATGATGCACTTGTAGGTGCTGTAATACAATCTGTTTAGGTGCCCTTCTAACTTCGGTATCTACCTAAGCTCCGGCAAAGGCCATGGTAGGTATCCGTCAATCATGATAAAAACCTGTATGTAGCCCCGGTGATGATATGTACCTTCTATGTAAATACCTACGTGTAGAATTTGTAGAAGGATCGCATCATCATTTTGTCAGGCCATGCTGCACATTTTATAGGCGGCTACACGAGTTGGTTTTACGCGTTGTGGGGGGATTTATGCTTCTTCACCAAAGCTGTGATGATCTCCGAAAGATAGAGGACACTTAATATGACTACAAGATGGAAATAGAACAAGAAAAGAGTTGTAAGTGTATTACATCTGTTGTATTGTTGAGTTGTCATAGCTGTAAAGAAGCGTTGGATATTATGTGCTCTGCCCACATGATGGTAGATCTTTTTTTTTTAAAAAAAAAAAGGCATACATACCTAGTTTTCGATGTGTGGTACTTATTCCATGTTATGATGGAAAATTACGCGTTAGCCTTAGTTGTTTCGCCAATGTCCGTTGACGGTTGAAAAAAGGTTGTATGTAACCTGCTCAAGATCTACACTATTGAATGAGGAAAATCTGCGGGGAGACATTCACCAAAAGTCGCCGCCTCTTCAGATGAAAAAAGTAGAATAGCTGGGCGGATTCGAAAGAGCAAAATTGTTATGAACAGACATCGTCCTTTTTTTTGTGGTGGCGTTGTATGATATGACCGCCCCTGTCGATCAATGGATCGATGCCAACCTTTTTATGCAGGAAAATAAATCTCCAAGCGCCTCTCCACAGTTTGAGGATTTTTTTTTCAGTTGTTTTTGGGACAAACGTTTCACTTTTTTGTCGAGCCTCGCCCTGGAAGCATGGCCCAATTTGGACGGGCACTGAGCATGTGGCCTTTTCTTCTTTTTTGTTTTTCGTCAAGACACTCAACAAAAGAATTAGCGTGTTGAATTGGGTTTAGACTTTTCTTTAGTCCATTCATCCATTTTAGATTCTTTGTTCAAGTAGTGTACCTATGTACAAATGTACTAGTACATAGGAGACCTCTGAGGAGAGACACACAACAAAAAAAGAGAAGCTCTTTTTAGCTGGTGATTCTTTCCCCCTCCAAAATGGCATGATGTCATTCTCGAGGGATTGTTAGATGATGAATCACTTCCAATGCGTGTGGTATTATGTAGTTCATGCACATCTAGCTCGGTGTGAAAGCTTCTTGCATAAAAATCAAAAATAGAATAGCCCTCTAAGCAGTTCTTGCAACCCCCAATTGGATTGGGAGTTGCATGCATCATCCACGCGACTTTGAAGACAGAATGACGGAACGTTTAGCCACATCGCTTTAGCTGTTCATGGAAGGATCATGATAGGAATTATCGTGGCCATGCAGGAAGAGTATTCCTCATTCGTTGCTCTCCTGCCCCTCGAAAATTTAGACGTAAATTGAATAGTAGCCATGTTCCGTTGAACGAGCAAAAAGGACTGTGTAAGTCATTGGAGAGCTCCATGAAGCGATCATGGTATCTTACTCTTTGCTTTTCTTGTCAAATCTTACCATATTATGTGACCTTTTTTTATCATCATACAAACCCTTCAACTGGACAGTAAAAAAGAACTTCTTTGCGGTCTTCTACATAGAGACACTGGCTTCCCCGACTTTGAAGCACATTTTCCCTACATTGGACTGGCGCTAATTCGAGACTATTTTTTCAAACTTTCTTTTTCCTCGTTATCACAACAGACAACTGGAGTTACATTGGCCTTTTTATTTTATTTTGAGGAGAAAAAAAAGACTTTTCTGGCAAGGATGCTCTTGCGAAGAGGGGCCCATTTCGCCCAAAAGTTGGTCAAAATTACCAAGATTTCCTCTGTTAAACGCCATACCATCAAGGCCTTTTGTCTTTTTTTAACTTATCGATTTTCTTGTTTATTTTGTTCCAGCTCATGGCATTGTCTGCGCAAAGATATACGCGAACAAACCTCATTCGACACAAACGCATCCTAGACGGTTAGTGTAGGATCAAATTAATTATCCTGGCCCAGCCCACCTTCACAGAATCAATCTTGTTTTTTCATGACAAAAAAATACCGAATCCTTCGACTCTTCTGTGAACTCTGTAAAAACCAAAGACTTCGCCCATACCATTAATTTTTTGATTTTTTTTTGGAACGGTCTTCCCCTTCAGCGTTATAAAAAGGGTTTGTCATACGAGACACTGCATTCGGCGTCTCCCGCATTGCAAAGTTTATGACATTCTATTCGGCCAATCAATAACACCAATCTCTTTGCTTTGACGCCTTTTTTGCTTCCATCAAAAGGCCCCCTTTGAGCGTTTCATCGACCAAAAAATACAAGAGAAGAAAGGAAGAAGAGAAAGAAAAACAGTCAAGATGGCTTCGTGTGTGGAGCCTTTTCTACCAGAACTCCAATTTGCGAATTCCAATGGATGTACGTTGATTTGGCTCCATTGCCTAAACGTTTTCTAACCATGGCAGATATCCCGGGGCGACTATGTATGCCAGTGAATAATGTGAGCTGTTGTCTTCCATGTCCGTTGACCGATTGGGTGTATCCAGACAACCTGCAGTCAATTACCACTGGAGCAGGCTGGTTGGCTGTGGCGAGTACGGTTTGCTGTCTCGTCATGTTTGCCTCATGGATTTTCTTGCCAGTTGAAAAGACAAATCGACATTATCTAAGTACGAGTCTTTCGTTTGCTGTCATCTTTTTGAATCTGGGCTTTATTATCCCCCTGGCCGCCCATCCCGATCAATGCGCCGATGCCATTACCCCTCATGGAATGCAGTCCAGTAGTGTCTGTGCAGCCTCTGGCTCTCTCGTCATTCTCGGTGGCTGGACCTCGATTATTTGGGTGCTCATACGGTCGCTCTCGCTGCACCTCCAAATTTGCTGGCAAGTTGTTGTTGGTAGGACTTTTATGTGGGGTGCTCATATTGTTGGCTGGGGTGTCCCCTTCCTTGGTTTGATCTTTGGCCTTGTATTTTCTGGTGTCTCGTTCCGGTTCGGCACGACGTGCCACATTAACCATGCGAACAGTCTGGCTGACCTGTGGATTCCCCTCTTGGTTTTTGCTGGCATTACGATTATTGTGCAGTTTATCACGTTTGCCTACTGCATCAAAGTGTACCTCGTCGCCCTCAATGACCGCGCACCGACGACGCAGGCCTCTGGTATGCAAACGGCATACGCGAACAGTATCCGCACAATGACGCCCAGACAGGCCTACCGCCGCGTCCGCCGAGTCATCCAGCTGCAATGGCGGAGCATGACAATGGTCTTTATTATTGTTGTCGATGTCATTTTCTTTAGTGTTGTCTTTGTGTTCCAGGACAATACTGAGGCTTCCTTGCAAGCCGACCCAACCAAGGCCCTGAGCTGGCTCTTGTGTCTCACGACGCATAACGGCGACAAGAACCAGTGTCTCCAGTATGCCAAGACTCTTTCTGTATCCGAGTCCACTGTGGCTGCTGTCTTGATTTTGCTTACGGTATGTCTCCTTCTTTTTGTCTCTTTTAGCAGCATGCTCATATTTAGATTAATGGTTTCTGGCTCATTGTACTCTTGGGCCGATGGCCAATGGTGCAGGCCTGGAAAGAATTCTTGACGCCATCGCCAAGCCATAGCGCCAAGCGCGACTTTACCCCCATGGACTCCCGTATTTTGGGCGTGACAAGCAACCCGGCCTACGAGATGCTCTCGCGCGAGCGTGACCTCGCGTCGATCCTCAGTCTCTCCAAGGCACACGAACACAGCCCCGTGGGCAGCACGATTCCATCGCCAGCACCAACGTACCATCAGCAACACAACTACCCACCGTCCTTTGTGCAAATGGGAGAAAAGGTGGACATGCGGCCAGCACGGCCCCCTCGGCCAGCAAGACCCATACGGGAACGAAGCCCGTCGCCGCCGACAATGGTGGACCTGAGCTCCATGTCCATTACAGGGCCACCCCAGCCGAGGTTTGAAATGTAGACTGCCACTTGGCCATTGCTCTTTTCTTTCTTTCTCTTTTTTTCTCTTTTTTCAATTTTTTCATTTTTCTTTTTCTTTACTGTCGTACATACATATTATTTTCCCTGGCAGCCCTTTGATGGGGTGGGGTGTTGGGACTGTTGACTTGACTGATACCCGGACTTACGAACTTACGCAATACTTTACATAGTACATACATAATAACGAACGAGAATGAGCATGCAAACGTCAAAGCTGTCTGGTAACATCCAGGATATGATTATATAATCTTTGCGAGATCCACTAGTGGGCTTTTTTGGATCTGCAGCGACCCCTCTATGGAGAGGCGATTGCTCATCCTTTTTCATATTCCGAGCTCAGCGTGCGTTTTTGCCTGTTTCTCCATCGCCAAACACCCCTCTCGTCTGTCTGCAGCATCACAGACTTGCATCATTGCAGAAAAGGTACGAACCAGCCCCACGGCTCTACGTCCGCTTGTACCCTCTGTAGCATTAGGCATGAAGATGTCAGAGAAGGAGCTCCCCGGCCCCGTCGCTTCCCCAACCAAGTCTAACAGAAAAGGACCCTCTCCCCTTGGCAACACGCACGCCGACTGTTTGCCACTGCTTACAAAGCGGCGTTTCCTGTTTGCTTGTAGTACAGACCACATCTCCCGCAAAGGCCGTCTCGTCATGATAGTCTATTGAGGCTGCGTCTTTCTGTTTTCTGTTTGTGCGCCTTAGAAACGGCAACGGACTAACCGCCAGAGCCGTATATCCCTGCTGCCATCATGTCCGACACACCACCAGTCTTTCCCGGACGTCTCATTCATCCTTTGCCAAAGAGGCGTCTGCGAGAACGACTGCCTCCAGAGGTCATTGAGGCCCTGCGGGTGCCTTCTCCTGCCGTTCAAACGGCCCCCAACAATCTCTACCAGTTTCAAAAGACTGCGGCAGAGACGAGGATGCCTCTGCAGGCACTGAACCCTGTCCCGAGCGTGCAGCAGTCCTCAGCAGCTTCATTTAGCACCAGCCATGC
This sequence comes from Chrysosphaeria jannelii, assembly GCA_020002325.1. Classification (NCBI taxonomy): domain Eukaryota; kingdom Fungi; phylum Ascomycota; class Sordariomycetes; order Ophiostomatales; family Ophiostomataceae; genus Chrysosphaeria; species Chrysosphaeria jannelii. The sequence continues at coordinate 18,049 of JAGKRY010000034.1, read as the reverse complement.
CGTGGCAGTATCTCCGCGGGGCCGGGGGTCGGCCGCGAGGCCACTGAGGCCTGTCCGACTGCAGATGCACCGAGGATCGCTGTCGATGGATGGTTACGAGTCGTTTGAGAATAGAAATAACAAAAAGAAACGAAAGATTCCCTCCCTTGGCGAGACATCTGGGCAGCATGCCTCCATGGCCGCCCATCCTGCTATCTCTGTTCCCCATGGACTAGCCGTACGAGGCGGTGGCAAGCCATCCAATTGGCCAGAAAGCTATCGTGAGTACCGTCTCTTTCCTTTATCCTTTTCTGACAGCTAGAACCCGAAGCCTCTTCGGCGTTTACACCATCAAAGGCGTCTTTCAATGGCTTGTCGCTGCCACAAAGAGCATCCTCCTCGGTGGAGTTTACATTTACTTGTCCCTCAGCGACATCAAAGACAGTTGCTTGGCCTGGTGCAGCCGACCCAAGAATTGTCGCGCGCCCACCACACGTCCAGCGTGAACCTCATAGCAGGATGCCCTCCAAGGAAGAAATCCGGAGGGAAGAACACCTCATCAAACTGAGGCTGCGCTACTATAAAGCACTGACCACTCAAGAAAAAGAACGGCGGTTCATCCAGAGAAAACAAACAGGTGCCTCAACGCCCACCGAAAACACATATATTTGTGCGTTTTGTGAGTTTGAGACGGTCATGGGGTACAAGCCCAGACTGGCACATGTCTTTGAAATGAAAGAGCTGCGAAGGAAGCACGAAGTGGAAAAGAAGCGTCGCATGTTGGAAAGAGAGAGGAAAAAGAAGGGGAAGGGAAAGAAAATAGCAAAACCACATGATGAACTAGCCATCGGAGTGTCCTCTCCTCCAAGGGCGGAGTATTCACCGACAGCGGCTTCTGATGAGACCCTCGAGGCTACGTCTGAGAATAGAGAAAAGAAGCCAGAAACGTTGGCAATATCTCCGCACAAAACATAACTGCATTGGTATCATTTTCCCTCTCCTATCCTTGTACTATTAGTCTGTCCTCCCTGTATATACTACCTCTTTATAAATAAAAGCTGTACATACCTCAAGCATAGTATATATCTCAAAGAGCTCAGAAGAAAGAAATGATCGACAAAGCTACTGGCGTTGCTATTTAGCTTCTTTTTTCTACCAACCTTATTGTATAAGCCACACAACTCTGTTTGATGACCAATGCCGTTTTATCAAAGAGATATCCGGCACTATCAAGGCTATATGCATCCATCTGATGGACAAAAAATATTACATGAGCAAGAAGTGAGGGGGAAGTGATAAAATGGTTCCATTTCCACGTCTTCCTACTCTCTTGTTCTTTCTTTTTTATTTGTTGGAGAAAAGACCTATTGATCAAAGATAAAAATGATGGCGGAAGCAGCAGCCAATGCTGCTTTGCAAAGGCAACAGAGTGTGCAAAGGAGTCAATCGATGGGTCCTACCATGAGATCGCGACGGTCTTCACGCAGTATGAGCAGGTCATCGAGCCAAGTCCGAGGACGGCCGCTGAATCGATCATTGAGCAGGACAGGGGAGATGCGCCAGGTGTATAGAGGCACGTCTGTTGGAAGTGTAAATTCTGTGTCCTTTCTTCAGCCCCGAAAATCTTCTGTTTCCAATGGCCAGATGAGGAGCCAGAGCATGCGAAGGTCTGCTTCGAGAGTACGGGCAACACCGCGGGTGCGTGAAGAATCCTCGGTGAGGCGGAGTCGATCGGTTCCTCATCGTCATCGCCAACAAGACGAGGCCCCATCGGTCCCAGCCATTCCCCAATCATTTCTACCACGGCTACCAAAACGGGAAGAGAAACCCACCGTGTCTGTTTCTATGCTCAACAAGAGCCGAAACGTATTTACTAATTACTCCTATCCAAAAAGCCATTCTGCAGAGCTCGGCCAATCTACACAACTACCTCCATATACCACTGAGAGGCGTGAGAGTAAAACCGAAAATGGTGGTATTTTCACAGATGTCACGCAAAAAAGGGAGGATGAATCTATCAGGAGGGTCCCTCCACAAAAACCAACAGTCAACAAAACGACGGCTGTACCAAAAAAGGTCTCTACGATATTCACGAGCCTTCAGGAATTTCTACGCAATTCCACAGTGGAAAATGGACCAGTGGCGATCCCTGATATGGAAGAGCGAGAAGAGTCAGATGGTGAGATTTTTAGTGATGCCTGTGAGATTCTCCCAGGAGATGTACCCGCCAAAACGGCGCCAGCCATTGATGAGCTCGACCCAGAGAACGAAGCCGATTGGGAACGCGTCAAGGCATTTTGGCGAAGTCTCTCCCTGGAAAAACGCGCCCAACTAGAGGCACAGCCTTATCCGGATCGAATGCTACGAGCTCAGTATACACATTCTAGTGATACAAGCAGTCTCTTCTCAAGACGACGAGGCCGCCGAAAAGACTCATTTGACGATGACCAGTATTATTTTGTGGACAATGTCAGGCTTGGTGAGCGAACTATGCGAGGAGAGAGTCGTCGTCGGTCACTACGAAAAGAAGGCCTAGATGCGATTGAAGAGACACCACGGTTCCTGGAGAATTGGCCACTTCCTGAGGCACCCGTGCGAAAGAAAAGATTCCTAACGCTACGGCGAATGCTACGATTATAATCTTCTCCATTTCATTCCTCATCTATGCTAAATGCGCGTATTCTTTGTTAAATTCACGGCCAATGACCATTCGCCGGATTTCGCTTGTACCAGCTCCAATCTCATATAACTTGGCACTATTTCTCGTTAGTTTTTTTCTTCTTTCTCTTGTTTTATCATAATAAAAATCACATACTCTCTCATGATTCGACTGGCTGGCATCTCTTCTACATAGCCCATACCTCCTAATAGCTGGATACTGTCCAATGCACATTCTGTTGCTCTTTCAGCAGCATAAAGAATAGCACCAGCACAGTCTTGCGTACGAATATCGCCTGTTTCGTCTACACGGCGGGCTGTTTCGTAGGTATACGCACGAGATGCCTGCATTTTTGTGTACATATCTGCTAATCGGCCTTGGACAAGCTGGAAATGGCCTACAGGTTGGCTGAACTGTTTACGTTGGTGAACAAAAGGAAGAGTCACATCCATAGCGGCCTGCATTAGACCAAGAGGACCGGCACTCAATACGAGACGCTCAAGGTCAAGACCCGACATGAGCACACGAGCACCGCCATGGAGGGTGCCCAGAACACGGTCCTCTGGAACAAAAACATCATCAAACATGAGTTCGCCAGTTGGGCTGCCCCTCATGCCCATTTTGTCGAGCTTGCGGGCACAAGCGAAACCCGGTGAGTTCTTTGTCTCGACAATAAAGGCCGTGATGCCCTTGGAGCCCGCATTTGGCTTGGTCTTGGCATACACAACGATAATATCGGCATTGGGACCATTTGTGATCCACATCTTACTTCCATTCAGAACATAACCGGCCTTGCCATTGACAGTCGCCTCCTTGGCTGTCGTTCGCATGCTGACAACATCACTTCCGGCACCGCTCTCGGACATGGCAAGGGCCCCGACAAAGGTGCCGGCTGTGAGTCCGGTGAGGTATTTTCCTTTTTGTTCAGGCGTTCCATGTAGCTGGATTTGGTTTACGCAAAGTTGTGAATGGGCTGCATAGCTGAGGGCAACGGAGCCGCTGGCACGCGACAGCTCTTCCATGACGACACAGTGGGCCTGATAGCCCATGCCGAGCCCACCAACATCCTCGTCAGCCGTGATACCCAAGAAGCCAGCATCGCCCAGTTTCTTCCATAGGCCTTCTGGGAACGAGTTTGTCTTGTCGGCTGTAGACGCTACCTCTTCTGTAACCTCGCGACGAGCAAACTCCTGCACGCTCGCCCGCAACTCCTCGAGATCGCCCTGTGATGGAGGCGTGAAGCCTTTTGGATGTTTGGAAGAAACGTGGCGATGCTGCTGCTTTCCTAGGAAAACAGGCCGAGAAGCATGCATGGGAACATTCCGAAAGAAAGAGGAGCGTGCGATTCGAAGTCCGGACATGCTTGAAGTCTTGTACATATGTTGAAAGAACAAGAGAGCAAAGAACTTCGGCTTTATGCTCGGCTGGCTGCGGTATAATTACCCCAGATTCTACAAGTGGGCCCAATTACGTCACATTTTGTCGCCAAAAGCACCGAAAGGGCTCTTTAAAGCCGAGCTGCCCTCTGGCCTTTTTTTCTGTCTCTGGAGTCTCTTGTAAAAAATAAAGGAAATGCAAAAACTTCTTCCGAGGCCTGCGTCTCGGCTTTATCCGTCATTTCGTCAGCCATTAAGTGTGATCGCAGCGTCCACGAGGAACAGAAGACGCTTTGTAGCTTCCTTTGCAGCAGCTGCTCCGACTGAAAATGCCCTTTCACGGATCCCTACCGCGGTGGATACGTCCTCCGAAGAGTACAAGGCCAATATGGCCTCCATGAAGGGTGCTATTGAGCGTCTGCAAGAGCTGACGAAAGCTGCTCAGCTCGGAGGGTCTGAAAAATCCAGGGCAAAACATGTGGCTCGTGGGAAAATGCTGCCCCGTGATCGAGTAGGATCTTTGCTCGACCCCGGAACTACTTTTATAGAGCTCTCCCCTCTAGCTGGTGAGTCCCTCTACGAAGAAGGCGGAAAGACACTTGCATTGCCTTCCGGTGGTATCATTACTGGCATTGGACAGGTGCAAGGCGTCACCTGCATGATTGTTGCCAACGATAGTACCGTCAAAGGCGGCACATACTTTCCCATTACTGTCAAGAAGCATCTGCGTGCCCAGGAAATTGCGGCGCAGAATAAACTGCCATGCATTTACCTAGTAGACTCTGGTGGTGCCAACCTACCCCATCAAGCTGATGTCTTTCCTGATCGAGACCATTTCGGCCGCATATTCTATAACCAGGCACGTATGTCTTCTGAGGGCATCCCCCAGCTGTCTGTGGTCATGGGCCCCTGCACGGCCGGCGGTGCTTATGTCCCTGCCATGTCTGACGAGACCATCATCGTCGAAAACCAGGGCCACATCTTCCTTGCAGGGCCCCCGCTTGTCAAAGCTGCCACTGGTGAAGTTGTGACGGCTGAAGAGCTTGGCGGTGGACGCATGCACTCCTCTGTGTCCGGTGTTACAGACTACCTTGCTGTTGACGATGCACACGCCATTGCCCTGGCACGACGAAGCGTAGCTCATCTAAACTACCCACCACAAGCACCTCTTTCCTCCTTTGCAGAGCCGTCCTATGATCAAGAGGAACTGGTAGGCATTGTTTCGACAAATTTGCGGAAACCCATATCTCCCTATGAAATCATTGCCCGTGTTGTAGATGGCTCTGTCTTTTCCGAGTTTAAACGAGACTATGGCACAACTCTTGCCACTGGCTTTGCCCACATTTATGGACAAAAGGTCGGCATTGTGGCCAATAACGGGGTACTCTTATCCGACTCTGCCGCCAAGGGCGCCCATTTCATCGAACTGTGCTCTCAGCGTGGCATTCCGTTGCTCTTTTTACAGAACATTGCTGGTTTTATGGTGGGAAAGGACGCTGAGCGCCAAGGGATTGCCAAGCATGGAGCCAAGCTCGTTAATGCCGTCGCCTGTACAAATGTCCCCAAAATTACCGTCGTAGTAGGCGGGAGCTATGGCGCTGGCAACTACGGTATGTGTGGACGTGCCTACAGCCCACGTTTCATGTGGATGTGGCCCAATGCACGCATATCTGTCATGGGAAGCGAACAACTAGCTACAGTCATGGAAACAGTTGGTCGTCCTGACCCCGAACTACGAAATCGTATCGAGCACGAAAGTGAAGCCATTTATTCCACGGCTCGTTTATGGGTATGATCACATTTTGATTCATCTACAGATGGAACTAACAAAAAATAGGATGATGGGATTATTCCTCCGCAACATACTCGACATTATATCGGTTTAGGGCTCCGCGCTGCTATGGGTGGGCGTAATACTGTAGAGGCAAACTCTACAAAGTTTGGCGTTTTTAGAATGTAGAATGGAAACTTGAAAAAAATTAGAGAAAGCAAAAAATATGGGATCGGTGAGGCTCGAACTCACGACCTTAGGATGTCCCTACTTGTAGCAGAGTCATAACACTATGAGACCTACGCGCTAGCCAACTGCGCCACGATCCCATAATTATAAGAAAACATCAGATATATGCTTATAAAGGAGTCACCACAAGCCGCGAAATTGAAAGCGTCGCTGAAAATAAAGTTCAGTCGTGAAATGACGGTGGTAGCGTTCCCCTTTCTTGTTTTTTTGTCTAGCTTCTACAAATAGTGGTATGGCCTTGGGGTTTCAGTACACCTATAATAAAGTCAAGCCAATGCTATGGAGTAAAACGCCACGCAGCACATGTAGCCTCATCGACTGCATTGTAATGCTTTTGAATGTCTTTTAGGACACCAAGGCACCAGCTCGGCTTTATTTTAAGTACCTAAACCCTTAGACCATACCACCTACTTCAAGACGCAGCCTTATGGCAGTATGAAGCCTGACGAGGTCAACTTGGAAAGAATGTTCAAAATGAAAAGCGGTGAGGTCGCATCTTGACTCGGATAGCCTCGGTATTCGGATAGTTCGATTCGACCCACAAGACTTATAAAATCAGCTGATTTTTATAAGAAATCAGTCAACCGTCTTGTTCGTCCCTTTCTCATCGTTTTACTCATCGTTTTACTCATTCGATGCGGAAAAAAATTGCCCAGCGTTTCGTACGCCACCAAATATACAGTACTGGAACATCTCTGAGATGGTCTCCAGCCTATGCGAAGCAGCATGCACGATTCGTCCCATCGAGAAGGGCATATTTTGGACAGATTCGACTGTATAGTGTAGATAAAGGCCCCGAATCTGCAGGTAGTACATTGGTTAAGAAATCTAGAGATATTGGGCCGTTGGAAGAGTATGACCAACGTGTGGCAGAGGGCCGTCTGCGGAATGATGAGCACCAAAGAGGCATTATAAAAAATTTAGAGCGTATGTATAAGGAGCTCTGTAAATATCAGGCGCCCAGCGTAGTTCATCCCGACACGGAGCATTTGAAGCCCAAGGCACAATCATTTTTTAGATCGTTGTTTGGTAGCCAGTCCCGTGATGTCGCCCTTGGACAAATCCCTAGCCATTTGCCAAAGGGTCTCTACCTATACGGAGACGTTGGTAGTGGCAAAACAATGCTCATGAATCTCTTTTACGACACCATTCCCGGAAATGTAAAGAGTAAATCACGCATTCACTTTCACAATTTCATACAGGACGTGCATAGGCGGCTTTACCAGTTGAAGATGAGGCACGGCAACGATGTGGACGGGATCCCATTTGTTGCGGCTGATATTGCCGAGAGTGGCAATGTGCTTTGCTTTGACGAGTTTCAGTGCACAGATGTGGCGGACGCCATGATTTTGCGGCGGCTTTTAGAGGCCCTCATGTCGCATGGGGTGGTATTGGTGACGACATCGAACCGCCACCCTGACGAGCTGTACAAGAACGGCGTTCAACGCGAGTCGTTTATCCCGGCCATTGAGTTGTTGAAAAATCGTCTTGAGGTCATTAACCTCGACAGTCCGACGGATTATCGCAAAATCCCACGGCCAGCATCGGGCGTGTATTATACATCGCTCGATGACGGCGCACAAGCACATGCAGAAAAGTGGTTCCACTATCTTGGCGATCAGAAGGATCCAGAGCCGCATACGGAAACGAGAACAGTGTGGGGCCGTGAAATTCAAGTGCCGCGAGTGAGTGGGAAGTGTGCATGGTTTACCTTTGGAGAGCTTATTGGGAGGCCATCCTCTGCGGCAGATTATCTAGAGCTTGTGCGGGCGTATGACGCCTTTATTGTCACCGACATTCCAGGAATGACCATTCAAGAACGGGACCTAGCACGGAGATTTATAACGTTTATTGACGCCGTATACGAAGGACAGGCAAAGCTTGTGCTAACGACGGCCCGTCCCTTAAATGAATTATTTGTCAGCCGAGACGAAATTGCCGAGTCGTTGGCCAAAGAAAATGCCCCTTCACAGGATGCCAATAAGTTTATTGGTTCCATGGAAGGACATTCCATGATGAAGGAGCTCAAGGGCTCAAAAATATTCGCAGGAGAAGAAGAGGCTTTTGCATTTAGCCGGGCACTGTCCCGACTGACACAGATGGGAAGCAAAGAATGGGTAGAGCGTACATAGTGCACTAATCTTTTAATTACATATGAAAACGGGCAGCAAGCAAAGAAGATTTTGCCTTTCGCTCTTGTTTTTGCTTTTGATTTCGCCGTTGCTTTGCCATGATAAGGATAGCCCCTGTCGAGTGACGTAATGGTGCATAACTCAGCAGTATTTGGTGGCGCCAGCATGTGACCGAAGGCGCGAATATCCGCAAACAGTCCGAACGCATAAATAGGCATCACCGACCCAATTTCTCTTTCTTGCACATTTATTTTTTTTTAGAAAATGAAAGCCTCAACCCTTGCCCTTCTTCTTCCTGCCGTAGCCGCACGATTTATACAGAGAAATGACCAAAATCATGTCCAACTTCACCCAGAAACGGCTGAGGATGAACAGTTCCTGATTGAATTTGGCCCAGAACAGACGTCTTGGGTGACGGAAGAGCAGAAATGGGAGCTCCGTAGGGTATGTACTTTTTGTTCTACGAAGTGTATACGATACTAATGATGCAGAACGGCATTCGTTTTATGGATATTACAGAGACCCAAGATCTTGGTTCGAGTCTGCATCCCATGAAGAAGCAGCCGCGTGTGTTCCCCAAGAACGCCACCCACATGGACGAGACGAAACCTTTGCTCAAGGAGCTGTCCAAGGCGAATATGAAGGCTCATTTGGAACACTTTACATCCTACCACACACGCTATTACAAATCCGATACGGGCCGTCAATCGTCTGAATGGCTACTGTCGGAGGTTCGGAAGACGATTGAAAAGGCCGCTGGAAAGGACAGTGCCATTACGGCGGAGCATTTTAAGCATCCGTGGGGCCAAAACTCTATTATCATGCGGATTCCCGGCCAAACAAACCGGACCATTGTTGTGGGTGCTCATCAAGACTCTATGAACCTCTTTTTGCCATCCATCATGGCGGCTCCCGGAGCTGATGACGATGGAAGTGGAACAGTCACGATCCTGGAAGCCCTCCGTTGCATTTTGCAGTCCAAGGACCTTGTAGACGGAAAGGCCCCTAATACACTCGAGTTCCATTGGTACAGTGCCGAAGAGGGCGGTCTTTTGGGGTCGCAAGCTGTCTTTCAGCACTATGAGCAGGCCGGCAACGATGTCCGTGCCATGTTGCAGCAGGATATGACGGGTTATAGCCAAGGCACACTTGACGCAGGTGATCCGGAGAGTGTGGGTGTGATTGTGGACTATGTGGACCCTGCCCTGACAGAGTTTGTAAAGACCATTATTACAGCCTACTGTGACATCCCGTATGTGGAGACAGAATGCGGTTATGCATGCTCTGACCATGCATCGGCCTCTAAGGCAGGGTATCCTTCTGCGTTTGTGATTGAGTCTCGTTTTGACCGCAGCGATGACCATATTCACACCACGGAAGACTTGATCAAGTATCTGTCGTTTGATCATATGCTCCAGCATGCCCGAATGACGCTTGGGTTTGCGTACGAGCTGGCGTTTGCCGACCTTGATGCATTGGCAAAGACGAAGCAAAAGGAACAACCCATGGGTGAATTATAAGTTGCATTCCAATGTATATATTGTTTATTTTTCTCATGTTCTCCACCTAAACACCGAGCCGCTTATAGTAAATAAATCCCAAATTCACACTGACACCAAGAGATGAAAAAAGACGGACGACTGACCTAGTAGCTGCGGCCAAACATGACCCATTTCTTGGCAGCACGCTTGCAGGCAGGATTGAGACATTTTGTGCCGTCGAGGGGAATTTCGGGCTGCTCAAAAGGAATACACAAGCTCTTCATGCCCATGGACGCAGCCTTTTGGCCGTCAGGGCCTTCGGCGGCGTCATCCTTTTTGGTCGAGTCCTTGATCTCGTCTTCACACTTGCCGTCGAGGCAGAAGGGGATGATGACGACGTTCTTGTCGTCGAGAGCAGGGATGACCTTGTCCCATTCCTGGATCACCAGACGGTGCTCACGGAACGACTTCTCGGCCTTTTCGTACATGTCCTTTTGGATCGTTTCCAGAAGGGCAGGGACCTCTGTTTCCAGTTTGTCAATGGGAATCGTAGTGTTCTTGTCCTTCTGCTTGCCCGTGTCACGACGGACGTAGGTGACGACATTGGCAGCGGCATCCTTCATGCCAAACTCGATACGGAGAGGAATGCCCTTGAGTTCCCAGTCGTTAAACTTCCAGGCAGGCGTGTAGCCCTCGCGGGTGTCCAGCTCGGCGCGAACACCGGCCTTCTTGACCTTTGCCAGGATGTCCTCGCAGGCCTTCATGTGGGCTTCACGGTCGTCCTTGGACACCTTGGCCGTGAGGCCGACAGGGATAATGATGGCCTGGATCTTGGCAATGCGAGGCGGGAGCACCAGTCCCTTGTCGTCGCCGTGGATCATGACCATCACGCCAATGACACGGGTGGAGAGACCCCACGAGTTTTGCCAAACATGGACGTGCTTACCGGCATTATGGGGGTCTTCGACGGTAATGTCAAACATTTTGCTAAAGTTCTGGCCGAGACAGTGCGATGTGGCGCCCTGGATGCCGCGGCCATTGCTGGGAATGTATCCTTCGACCGTCGTCGTGTAGTGGCCACCAGCAAACTTTTCATTCTCTGTCTTGCTGCCACGCACAACGGGAACTGCTAGGAGCTGCTCGTAGACTCCAGCGTACAGCTCGAGGATCTCCAGTACCTCCTTGCCGGCCAGTTCCTCGGTCAGATGGGCCGTGTGGCCTTCCTGCCACAGGAATTCACGAGCACGCAGGAAAGGCGTCGTTTGCTTGGCTTCCCAACGGACGACAGAGTTCCACTGGTTCAACCGGAGGGGAAGATCACGGTGGGACCGGATCCATTTGGAGTAGTAGGGGTACATCACCGCCTCGGACGTTGGACGGACGGCCACAGGGGCTTCCAGGTCCTTATCACCACTGTATGTTCATTAGCATGCACAGAAAAGGGGGGGGGGGCGGGCAAAACTAACGCTTTGGTGACCCATGCGAGCTCTGGGGCAAATCCCTCGACATGGTCCTTTTCCTTTTCAAGCGATTTCGACGACAGGAACATGGGGAAGCTGGCTTCATCGACGCCCATAAGCTCAATGCGTTCCTGGAACCATTTGCGGATGCTGTTCCAGATATACATGGATGTTGGCCGCAGAATGTAGAACCCAGAGATCTCATTGTAGTACTCAATCATCTCGGCCTTCATGACGACCTCCGTGTACCACTGAGCAAACTGTTCTTCCTTCTTCACAGTAATGCCAATAATGTCGTCTGTTTTCTTTCCACCAACGACAGGAAGGCTCTTTGCCTTTTCGGCCTTTCCGGCCTTGGCCGCCTTTTTTGTGGCGCCCTTGGAAGGTTCCTGTGCTGGGGCAGCGTTCGACATTGGTGATGATTTCTCCAATCTTGAAGACAAAAATAAAAAAAGGTTGTTCTTATATAAATTGCACTAAAAAATAAAAAAAAATGTTCCCTCTTTTGGCACCTATTGCGCGCCTATAACGTGCGCTGACTCACTGCTGCCCCGCACTTTAATGTGGAGGGGCTAAGCTTCTTTTGGATCAACACCTTCGCAAAGAGCACATAGCCTATCATAGACTTATCCTTCGAGCGATGGACCAAACGCCCCAAACGATACATGATGCTGTACATCCCACCGCTGCGTTTTCATTTTACAAAACTATTTCGTTGGAAGAGCATGCTATAGATGTTCCCATTCCACACTATGAGCCGCTCGTAGACCCCCTATGGCGTATTGACGGCTGTGCCAACTTTGGAACGGTTTATTTTGCCCATCCATTGTTTCTAACATCACCATCTCCCATGCATATCGACTTGTATATAGACCTCACCTCCATGCCATCCGCATTTTGTAAAGCTTTGGGTGTATATGATACATTTCACATAAGCGATGCTACGCGTCTTCATGAATTGGGTATTACAAAACATATTCTTCATAGCCTTCACCATGCAACAACCAAGCCAGGGGCCCCGCTACACTCAGACTTAGTACAAAAGTTATATAAAGAAGGTCCCTTTGGCTCATACATTATTATGCATTTAGCACCATGTGTAGAGGATGCTAAAGCCACCATCTACCACAACTATGACCTTGAAAATGAAATGATGTCGTATGCAAATCTCTGTCAGCTTTGGGAGTGTACCGAGACACTACCACAGCTTGATATACATAGTCTCAAGCTTATAAACCAATTCCATGGTAGCATTAGCCAAGTCTCTCTTCATCCCGACCCAACCGTTCTCTTGTTCAAGTCCATTACAAGTGGCATAAAGTATCTCTACCAAGAGCTCCGTGCTCTTACAAAAGATATACCACCTCACAAATATATTCTTTCTCGGCCGCTACATATTGTGACTTTAAAAAGCCTCTTCAGTGGTCAACATCTCGTAGTTGGCTTCGCCCTAGAGTACCATGAAGTAGGGTCTCTCCGAGATGTTTTGCCAATACTAAGAAAAAATGGACAGCTGCGACTATCTGACCAAGTCCGATGGTCTCGGCAAATTACCGAGGCCCTCTGTCACGTATGGCATCAGGGTCATTCTTACTATACAGACCTACGGCCTGACAATATCGTCCTTTCTTCAACGGCGCCTGGTGGAGATGCTGGATTGATTGACTTTGAACAGCGTGCCACATGGTCAAACTATTCGGCTCCCGAGGTGGATTTCATTGAGAATGTACGCATTCTTGCCTTTGATGACTCGGATGACGATGATGACTGTATTCCATACGACATTTCTTCTTTATATCAACAAAAGCTGGTCGAATGTTTCGCAGCAGCTCATCCAGAAAAAAAAGATATCGCACAATGGCTCAACCTCTTGGAAAAAGAGCCCAACTACATGAATCCAAAAGATGGCTATACTATATCATGGGCTTGCCTTTCAAAGGAAGAACAAGAGGCCGCCATGGTGTATATGCTAGGCCGTGTATTATGGTGCATTTTTGAAGGCATGAGCGCACCCCACGGCGGGTCTATCTGGATGTCCTATCCGCACGAACCAGAACTATCATTTCCAGATTTTGAAAGAACGCCTCTTGCCATACAAGACATTATTCGTTCATGTTGCGGTTTTTCTAGGGCCATCGAACCTAACAAGTTTGTTCGCATCAAGGATAAAATTTACTTTGCCCCTGGTGAAGGCGAATCCATCATGCTTCAATCTACCGCTGAGCAGGTACAAGCCAAAGCTAAAGAATATTGGGAACATCGGCTCAAAGAAACAGAGAAATGGCTCGCCCTACGGAATCAAAGCGTACGCAATGGGCATGCCATTCTACATGGTCGCCCAACGTTATTACAAGTAGCGCAACTATTACAAGACCTCAATCTATGATTTCCATTTAGTATTTTTCATAAAAACTTTCTATAAAGTCTTAACAAAAGGGTATTTTTATATCCAATCATCGCTTTTTTTTTCAAAATAAAATGCCAAACCGCCCGCCAAAAAATTAAAGGACAAAAAGAACGCCCAAAAATTAGTCTATGTGTTTTATGTAGTCGGTTTTTTTTTGGAAAAAGCCCAAATCACGCCTTTTCGTTGATTTCCCTGGGGGGATTGTCTGCAGGCACCACGGGAGTTTGGGGAGGGACATTAGTGATTTCGGAAAGCTCTTTACTTTGGCTTCCCTGGCTTGGCATCCTTGACTGCTGGTCCACATCCACTTTGTATGTTGAGTTGGCCACGCCAGCTATTGATGGTGGCCGCGTATTGTTCATCAACATTTGATGACCCTCAATCCCGTGCTGTGGGATGATCCGCGTCCCGTTTTTCCTTGGATCTCTTTCTGCTGGTGTCCAAGCCAAGTAGTCTCTGCGAACTTCAACGTAGTCGTACGCAAACTCGCCATGTTGATCGTCGTCCATGCCAAGAAGCTCAGCTTCCTCACTCGCTCGAAGGTGAAGACCGGGGATAAAATCAATCAACTTTGCCAAAATGGCAGATATCGTGAATGAATACGCGGTGACGGCAACGATATACGCTACCTGAACGTAAAGCTGACGGTATTTATGGTTGATGAATCCACCTGGTAGGCCCGTATTCACACCGTCGAGGCCAATGATGTAATCGGCTGCAAAAAAAGCATTCAGCAAGAGACCAACCATGCCGCCAACTGCGTGTTCGGCAAATACATCGAGAGAATCGTCGATGTGGAGAAGAAACTTGACTTTGGTGGCAAAGTTACAGCAGATTCCGGTAACAACGCCGAGAATGATACTACCCCAAGGCGTAATGTAACCGGATGCAGGTGTAGCTGCCACTAGCCCAGAAATCGTTCCTGAGCACCAGCCGACGAGAGACCACTTTTTTGCCAAGCGGAAATCCAAAAGACACCATGTCATGGCCGCAAACATGGCCGTGAGACAAGAGTTCCAACAGGCCATGGCTGCGCGCAAATTGGCACCAAAGGCCGAGCCACCATTGAAGCCCAACCATCCAAACCACAGTAGTGTTGTTCCCAAGGTAATCAAGGAAATGTTGTGGGGACGGAAGTTGAGCATCATCTTTTCATTACGGCGACCAAGAACCCACGAATACGCCAGGGCCGACATTCCCGAGCAAATTTCGACAGGGCCACCACCAGCATAATCCATTACGCCGTAGGTAAAGGCCCAGCCATGCGTACTCCAAATCCAACATACAATAGGACAATAGACTATTGTTGCCCAGAAAAAGGCGAAAACCATGGCGGGCACGACACGCCCACGTTCTGCCGTGGCACCTACTACAAGGGCCGTCGTTACGGCACAGAACTGCATTTGGTAAAATGAGTAGAGCAGTTCTGGAATTAATGGCGAGCCAGGCGATGGCCGCGCGAGCGTGTTGCGAAGTCCAAAGTGGTGCATATTGCCAATAAACCCGTTTGTGGCCGTTGCACTGAAGGCGAGAGAGTATCCCCAGAAATACCACTGGAAGACCACCACACTAAAAGACATCATACACACCCAAATTAATGACAGCGCTGATTTTCGTCGAGCAAGTCCGGAGTAGAGAAAGGCGATGCCCGGAACCATGATCAGCACCATACACGAAGCCACCAGAATAAAGGCTTGGTCGCCCGACTGATACCATTGGTTCAAGTTTTCCTCCGCTATTGCTCGTTAGTACATGGTCAACATTTCAAAATCTTGCTCCATACCAGAATTGCCACCAGTCTCCGGGTTTGTGCCATTGAAGACGGCCGGACTTCCCACCCAAGCGTACGACATTCTAGTTTTTTAAGAAAAATTTCCTTTCCTTCCTTGGTTTGTTTCCTTCAACAGTTTCTGTCACGAACACAAATGCCTTTCTTTTTTTTATCTTGGGAGTTTTTTTTGGCGTTTTGGTCTCACTCGTTTACAGTCGTCTTGATATCATTGCCACGGGTTGTATTTATATGGCAGCAATGCTTTTCTTTCTTATGAGTGAGCCTACCAACAATAATATCGTGGAGGAAGAGAAAGGAAATGAGAGAAAAAAAATTGTGGTGTGTGAAGAGAAAAAAAAACGCCGAAGAAAACAAAAAGAGTTCTTACATGCCCATTCCGTACAACATTTCAATTTTCACTTATTTTTACCATGTACATCTTGATTCAAGGCATGTATTTCATCATCTTTTTGCTAGCATCTTACACATTGGAAAACGATAAAAAAAGAAACCACAAGGTACCTTACCCAAGTTACCGGTAGCTTTCCCTTCTTGGTGCGGAAGGCTTGACATATTTTTTCTCTTATCTTTCAGGTTCCAGCCGTTCAATATATTCTTTTGATAAGGAGATGACAAGATAAGGCTTTTATCGCTGCCCAAAGAAAGGATCTTTTGCATCACATTTTGTATGGCAAAGCATCACCAAGGCACATAACATCATAATAATACCGGACCTTTTTTTTCAAAAAAAAAATAACCAAGAAAAAGAAAGGAAAGAAAAGACAAAGGTACCATGTGATGGAGGAACAAATAACAAAACTCAAGATCGAAAGAGGACATCTCCGCTATTCCGAGGTGATGAAAAAGGAAAACGGTATGATTTGCCTCGGACCGTGGCCGAATGAAAAAAGGTACATACAGGCGTGTTTCTTCCAAATCATCCACTGTATTTCATGACAAAGGGAGGAGACATGAAAAAAAAGATTGAGACAGGACCGAGCAGCACCGTTTCTTAGAAAGCAGGTTTACACTTACCGTTCTGGGACTCGAGCGTCGGGAGTGGTGCAGAAATCGAGACAGGTACCGAATCTCGAGCCGTTTGTTCGTTGGCTTTGATTCGTTGGTTCGACTTGGCCACCAAGTGCAAGGGCGTACATGTGGAGGTACTATCTGAAGTTTGCTGTAGATAAGAATTTGTAGACAATTCTCATTACACGAAATAAAAAGTCATACAAACCCTTTCAAAGAATGCAGCCGGAGAAAAACGCGTTATTATTTTTTTTTTTTTCACTCCGGACGTATGAGACACTTCCAAGGCACAACTTGCTGTGCCTTGGATGCATTCAGCCGTTAGCAGAAAATGCCCTCATTGCATCCTTATTCTCTCTCTCAAAACCCGGCACGGTGACAAAAAACGGCACTCACACGTAAAAAGTGGGAAACTTGTAAGCCTTGACGAACAAACATGTGGCTTTGGGCCAATGCGAGCCCAATCTTTACACTTGCAAGAGGTGCCCGCTGGTATCGACTTCAATGACGTATGTTGCATTATCTTGCAGATCAAAAGCACGTGATCACTGTTGATGTCAAAGCAGCAAGCTTGGTCTGCTATGCACACTTTTTGAAGGCATACCTTTTTGCAGGATTGCATCTATATTCGATAATATTTGATAGGTAATAGACAATATTCTAGTATGATGATGACATGGTTGGAACAAGACAGGGGGTAGGTGGCACAACAACAACAATGAGCCATCTCACAAACAAGCCAATCATTATCATCCATAAAAGTAGCCACAATGTCCAAGCTTAAAACTCCAAAGGCTGATGTGCAAGCTGGTGCCTAAAAGTGAGAAATCTGCAGCCATCATGGGGAAATCACTTTGATAGGTCCCGTTTCTCTGTATACATAGCAACACGAGCCGGTGCTGGTGAAGCTGGGGATATTCTATTTCAAAGGGAAAGAACTCTGCTCATACTGGGTTCAAAAGTTTATTCACAGAATCTACATCCCAGGTTTGACCAAAATATATTGTAAACTATGGTAGGCGAAGTGGGAACTAAATGCCTTGATGATCTATGATTGGGACAAGCATTCGGCAAGTTTCTTGCTTAGGTTAGGTCGTTAGCTGGTCATCATGACAGTGCTTACGATTGGCTATATAATTAAAGAAGTGACTATTGAACGCAAAAGAAAGGAAGGATACACTTGAGAGGCGTAGCCTAGTAGAAGCACAGTGCCCATGCATGCTCAACGATGTTGTCTTTTCTTTTATGATATGCATTTGTATTGGTGGCACCACTCCATCAAGCTCCATAAACTATTGCAATGTGAATAAAACTACCCTAGTGCTTTTACACCACTAATGAAGGTATCTTTTTTATGATAGAACGTAATAATCCTTGGTAAGGCGATTTAGCGCGGATGATGCTAATGGATATGACGTTTTCATACTATAGCTTTCAACATAACGACAATATAAAATGGATGCGAGTGGCCAAAGAAAAGCCAGTGACCCCACCAATCTAAAGTAAAAAGGTTTTTCATTTTTGTCAAATGCACAAAATAGTTTTCAGCTAAATTCTCGAGTGGCCTATAAGCAGCCCTCTCCTCCCCCCCTCGTCCTGTTCCCTTGCAAATTGGCCTTGGGCCTGTTGCTATCTTGCCAGTTAGTGAGGGCAGGGGAGCAGGGAAGGTATGGTGATGCGAGGATAGAGGAAGCGCTGGTCTCGATCAAAAAAAAAAAAAAAAAAAAAAAAAACA